>JARQOD010008227.1:0-36365 GCA_033576555.1 Oophaga sylvatica | reverse complement strand
GCGGCGCTGCGGCAAAATGCCGGGGGCGCCGCCAGGCGCCCGCCGGAAATGTGAAAGAGGCCTTACTGGTGCTTTAATCATTTAAAAATCTACTCTTTCAGGAATTCTTTGTCCAGCAGGCGAGATCAAGGTCATATCAATCACTGACAGCTTCCTTTGTATAACTAACAAATAAAATAGCACTCTGTAGCGCTATAGCATGCAAACATCAAATATATGAAATTTGAATTGCATTACTGCACTAGAAAATATGGAAAAATGAGAATACTTAACGTATAAATTGGACAATTCATGTGTGCCCAGCAGCCACGATAAGGCGATTCTCGTTTCTGGGATCCTGCCTAATGTGAATCCTCTCTTAAACTGAATTTACATTTATATGGGAAGGTAGGATCCTGCTATGATTAAACCCTTTCTGCCATCAGACTAACTATTCCGTCAATGTGCCCTGGGACTTAATTCCCAAGGACGGAATAGTATGTCATAGCGATCGCAGCTGATCGCCGGCCGGGTGTCAGCTGATTATCACAGCAGACACCCGGCACTAAGTTCCAGGAACGGTCACAGCACTTTAACCACCGGCACACTGCAATCAAACATGATCGCAGTGTTCCGGCTGTATAGGGAAGCATCGCGCAGGGAGGGGGCTCCCTGCGTGCTTCCCTGAGACCCTCAGAGCAGCGCGATGTGATCGCGCTGTTCCGAGGGCCTCCTCCCTGCAGGACCCCAGATCCAAGATGGCTGCTGAGAGCAGGTGCTGAGAAAGCCTCCTGCAGTGCCTGTCAGATCGCTGGTCTGAAAGAGTGCTGTGCAAACTGTCAGAGCAGCGACCTGACACTTTATAGTGATGTCCCACCCTGGGACAAAGTAAAATAGTAAAAAAAAAAAAAAATAACGTGTAAAAAAAAAAAAATTCCTAAATAAAGAAAAAAAAATTCCCCAATAAATTCATTTCTATGTAAACAAAAAACAATAAAAGTACACATATTTAGTATCACCATGTCTGTAACGACTCGCCCTATAGAACTGTCCCACTAGTTAACCCCTTTAGTGAACCCCTTAAAAAAAAAAAAGCAAAAAACAATGCTTTATCATCATACTGCCGAACAAAAAGTGGAATAACACGTGATCAAAAAGATGGATATAAATAAACATAGTACCGCTGAAAACATCATCTTGTACCACAAAAAATGAGCCACCATAAAGCATCATTAGCGAAAAACTAAAAAAGTAATAGCTCGCAGAATAAAGCAATGCAAAAAATAATTATTTTTTATATATAATGGTTTTAATTGTATAAAAGCGCCAAAATATTAAAAAATGATATAAATGAGGTATCGTTGTAATCGTACTGACCTGAAGAATAAAGCTACTTTATCAATTTTACCACATGCAGAACGGTATAAATGCCCCCCAAAAGAAATTCATGAATTGCTGGTTTTTGTTCATTCTGCCTCACAAAAATCGTAATAAAAAGTGATCAAAAAATGTCACCTGCTCAAAAATGGTACAAATAAAAACGTCAACTCGTCCCGCAAAAAATAAGACCTCACATGACTCTGTTGGCCAAAATATGGAAAAATTATAGCTCTCAAAATGTGGTGATGCAAAAACTATTTTTTGCACTAAAAAGCGTCTTTTAGCGTGTGACAGCTGCCAATCATAAAAACTCACTATAAATAGTAAATCAAACCCCCCCTTTATCAACCCCTTAGTTAGGGAAAAATAATAAAATTTAAAAAATGTATTTATTTCCATTTTCCCATTAGGGTTAGGGTTAGGGTTGGGGCTAAAGTTAGGATTAGGGTTAGCGTTGGGATTAGGGTTAGGGGTTTGTTAGGGTTATGTTTGTGGTTAGGGTTATGGTTAGGGTTGGGACTAGGGTTAGGGGTCTGTTGCGGTTAGGGCTGGAGTTAGAATTGGAGGGTTTCCACTGTTTAGGCACATTAGGGGCTGTCCAAATGTGACATGGCATCTGATCTCAATTCCAGCCAATTCTGCATTGAAAAAGTCAAACCGTGCTCCTTCCCTTCTGAGCTCTGCCATGCGCCCAAACAGTAGTTTACCCCCATATATGGTGTATGAGCGTAATCAGGAAAAATTGCACATTAACTTTTGGTGTCCAATTTCTTCTGTTACCCTTGGGAAAATAAAAAATTGGGGGCAAAAATATAATTTTTGTGGAAAAAAATATGATTTTTTATTTTTATGGCTCTATGTTATAAACTTCTGTGAAGCACTTGGGGGTTCAAAGTTCTCACCACACATCTAGAAAAGTTGCTTGGGGGGTCTAGTTTCCAAAATGGGGTCACTTGTGGGGGTTTCCACTGTTTAGGCACATCAGGGGGTCTCCAAACGCGACATGACGCCCGCAGACTATTCAAAGTCTGGAATGCAAAACATCACTACTTCCCTTCCAAGCCCCGACATGTACCACACAGTAGTTTCCTCCCAGATATAGGGTATCAGCATACTCAGGACAAATTGAACAACAAATTTGGTGTCCAATTTCTCCTGTTACCTTTGGGAACATAAAAAACTGGGGACTAAAAGATCATGTTTGTGGAAAAAATATGATATTTTTATTTTCACGCCCGGGTGTTATAAATTTTTTGTGAAGCACTTGGGGGTTCAAAGTGCTCACCACACATCTAGATAAGTTGCTTGGGGTGTCTAGTTTCCAAAATGGGGTCAATTGTGGGGGGTTTCCACTGTTTAGGCGCATCAGGGGCTCTGCAAACTGAACATGACACCCATCAAAGTCTACATTCCAAAACGTCATTACTTCCTTTCCGAGCCCTGCCGTGCGCCCAAACAGTTTTTCCCCCACATATGGGGTATCAATGTACTCAGGACAAATTGGACAACAACTTTTGGGGTCCAATTTGTGTGGGGTTTCCACTGTTTAGGCACATTAGGGCTCTCCAAACGTGACATGGCCTCCGATTTCAATTCCAGACATTTTGGTTTGAAACAGTCAAACGTCGCTCCTTCCCTTCTGAGTTCTGCAGTGCACCCAAACAGTGGTTCCCCCCCCACATATGGGGTAACAGTGTACTCAGGACAAATTGGACAACATCCTTTGTGGTCCAATTTCTCCTTGTTACCCTTGGGAAAATAAAAATTGGTGACTAAAAGATCATTTTTGTGGGAAAAAAATAGCATTTTTTATTTTCATGCCCAGGCATTATAAACTTGTGTGAAGCACTTGGGGTTCAAAGTGCTCACCACAGATCTAGATAAGTTCCTTATGGGGTCTAGTTTCCAAAATGGTGTCACTTATGGGGGGTTTCCACTGTTTAGGCACATCAGGTGCTCTCCAAACGCAACATGGTGTCCAACCTCAATTCCAGCCAATTTTGGTTTGAAAAAGTCAAACGGCGCTCCTTCCCTTCCGAGCCCTGCCGTGCACCCAGTTAGTGGTTTTCCCCCACATATGGGGTATTGGACTACTCAGAAGAAATAGAACAACAACTTTATCCATTTTCTCCTTTTACCCTTGTGAAAATAAAAAAATTGTTTGTAAAGATCATTTTTGTGACTAAATAGTTAAATGTTCATTTATTTCCTTCCACGTTGCTTCAGCTCATGTGAAGCACCTGAAGGGTTAATAAACTTCTTGAATGTGGTTTTGAGTACCTTGAGGGGTGCAGTTTTTAGAATGGTGTCACTTTTGGGTATTTTCTGCCATATAGACCCCTCACAGTGACTTCAAATGTGAGGTGGTCCCTAAAAAAAATGGTTTTGTAAATTTTGTTGTAAAAATGAGAAATTGCTGGTCAACTTTTAACCCTTATAACGTCCTAACAAAAAAAATTTGGTTCCAAAATTGTGCTGATGTTAAGTAGACATGTGGGAAATGTTATTTAGTAGCTATTTTGTGTGACATATCTGTTTGATTTAAGGGAATAAAAATTCAAAGTTTGAAAATTGCTAAATTTTAAAAATTTTCAAAATTTTCACCATATTTCCGTTTTTTTTCATAAATAAACGCAATTTATAGCAAAGAAATTTTACCACTATCATGAAGTACAATGTGTCACGAGAAAATATTCTCAGAATCGCGAAGATCCGTTGAAGCGTTCCAGAGTTATAACCTGATAAAGAGCCAGTAGTCAGAATTGTAAAAATTGGCCCGGTCATTCACGAGCAAACCACCCTTGGGGGTTAAGGGTTTAAAAACGACAGAGGCTGAGGGGTGGAGTGCTCAGTCAGAGAGCCTATGTATACTAATATCAAAAGACTGACCGTCACTTCCAAACAGAAATCAGGTATGAACAAGTGCCTACTAAGAGTATTTTGTGTAAGAGTGCATACAGAGATATCTGTCAGTCACTGATAGGACTACCCAGTGGACAAAAAATCCCATAAAGAGCAGAGGATAAAATGAATAAATCACAAGTTATACTGGATCTTTTCTCTCAAATCTACTGTAAATAACAATCTACTCAGTTCCTCCTGCTCTATAACACAGTGCCTGTTCATGGAAGCAGGTTCCCTTTTAATCATATATATATAATTATGTCACAACAGCAGTAAACTCAGGACTATGTAGAATTTAGTGTTACCAAGTACAATTTTGGACTGTTCCTATACTTGCAATATCCAAGGCAGCTGATATCTTATTTGGAAGTTTACAGGAGACAAGAGAGATGTAAGACATCAGTATTACTGGACAAAATTTACAGGGTAAACTTCCATTTCTGCCGAAAATCATTTTTTCAAGTTTCCTTAGTGAATATATCTGGGTGTGTGGTAAGTTAAAAGTGGGGCTAAATAATAATTTATTAGTGTGTATGAAGAATTCCATAAAAATAAATATATTGGAGGACCCATGCTTCAAGCAGTTGTGCAGCGTATAATGGATAAACTAAATGGAAAAATAGTTCCATTAGAATGTTTCATCTAATACTTTACTGAACTCTTCACATGGCCATTTCCCTTTCATTTAGTGTTGGCTCACCTTCCTCAGATAATAGCCTGTTAACAGAGATTGCAGAGAGGTAGTACACAGAACAGATGGGAGTTGCAGGTGGCAGTGGATCATGAAAAAAGGGTGGTGGTTCAGCACATAGCAGAAGGACAAAGGAAATAGGCAGGGACGGCAGATTAGAAGCACTGATCCATCCTGTTATAACAGATGCTGCAGGATAATTGTTTGGATTTACACGAAGAACATTTGGGTTTAAGGAGAATCAATATTATTAATAAATACTGTAAGTGGAAACTAAAGCAGCCGCTCTGAAGTCTCAGAACAGTACGGCAGAGATGATGTGAGATATTTAACATTTCTGTAATAATGAACGTACTCAAATTACTCTGTGAAAAAAGGAAAATAGTCCATATATATAGACAGTAGCAATGGTAACATGACTGACTTCTAACAATGACAGTTATACATCATGGAAATTGGATCCTAAACAAAGACAGCTTTACAACAACCCCCAATTGCAAATAATAGTTTTTCAAATCAGTTAACTGGGATCTGTGGGCAGGGGTATAACAACACTATATGGTCAAAAGAATTGGGACACCTATACATTCCAGCTACAGATGCCTTTATAACATCTAACTCTAAATCCATAGCCATTAGTATGATCTCATTCTCCCGTTTGTAGTTATAACAGCTTCCACTCTTCTCTTACGGCTTTCTAACAGATTTTGGACGATGTCAGTAGCTATTCCTGCACATTAGCATAGAGGTGCATTTTAGGGATGAGCGAGTAGTGAAATACTCGGACTCGCTGTACTCGTTACGAGTAGCTCCTAATACTCGGGTATTCGTTAAGGCTAAGTGCACACGTTCAGGAATATTTGCGTTTTTTTCGCGTTTTTTTCCGCGATTTTCCGTCGGAAAAAAACGCTTCGCGGAAAAAATAGCAACATGTTCATTAATTTTGCGGAATGTAAGCGGTTCATGTGCGGTGGTACCCAGGGTCTGGAGGAGAGGAGACTCTCCTCCAGGCCCTGGGTACCATATCCCTGGTAAAACAATAATTAAAATAATAAATAATGACATTCTCACCTTCCGGCGGCCCCCGCAGCCTTCCCGCCTTCAGCGACGCTCCCGGCAACTCCCGGTCCCAAGAGTCCTTTGCGAGAATCACCCAGATGGCGTAGCGGTCTCGCGAGATGCTACGTCATCGGTGTGATTTGTCGCAATGCATCCTTGGGACCGGGAGTTGCCGGGAGCGTCGCTGAAGGCGGGAAGGCTGCGGGGGCCGCCGGAAGGTGAGAATATCATTATTTATTATTTTAATTATTATTTTTACATTAGATCTCTTTACTATTGATGCGGCATGGGTGGCATCAATAGTAAAAAGTTGGTCACACGTGTCAAACACTATGTTTGACTCGTGTGACCAACCTGTCAATCAGTTTTCCAAGCGATGCTACAGATCGCTAGGAAAACGCTGGCATTCTGCAAGCTAATTACGCTTGCAAAACGCTATTATTCTGGCGGGAATACGCTTACAAAAAATGTGCGTATTTCCCGCGGGAGAAGTGCGGGATTGCCGCGGAAATTTCCGCGGCAATTCCGCAACGTGTGAACTTAGCCTAAGAGTAGCGAGTCCAATGTAAGTCTATGGGAAATGCGAGTAATGGGCAGAGAATGTGTGTGGGCGGAGAATGTGTGTGTGGCGGTCTGTGGGGCTGTGTGTGTGCGTGGGGCTGTGCCAGGCTCTGCTGGCTCAGGCTCTGCCGGGCCTGAGCTGGGGCTGTGCAGGCCTCTGCCAGGGCTGTGCAGGGCTCTGCCGGGCTCGGGCTCTGCTGGCTGTGCGGGCATCGTCCGATGGGACTACTTGCCCCATCCGGCTATGCCTGCTACAGTGACAGCATTAGCGGATGATGGGAAAGTAGTATTCCCATCACCCGGCTATTGTGGTGAATGTAAAAAAAAAGACATACAACATATAACATACAGTACATACACATAACATACAACACATAACATAGAGTACATACTGCACACACCTAATTCCCCGAAGCCCTCGTCTCCTGAAAATAATATTAACCCCTCTCTGACATTAGACATACTATCCCGTCCATAAAACCCGTGACAATCTGACCATGGACGGGATAGTACATCATAGGCGATCAGCTGCGCTCCTGGGGGAGCGCAGCTAATCGCCGCCGGGTGTCAGCTGATTATCACAGCTGACACCCGTGACTGTGTGTCAGGAGCGGTAACGGACCGCTCCCGGCACATTAACCCCTAGCACACCGCGATCAAACATGATCGCGGTGTACTGGGGGCACAGGGAAGCATCACGCAGGGAGTGGGCTCCCTGCGCGCCCCCCTGAGACCCTCAGACCAGCGCGATGTGATTGCGCTGTTCTGAGGGCTTCCTCCCTCCCAGGACCCGGATCCAAGATGGCGCCGGGGTCCTGGAGGGAGGCGGCTTCCTCAGTGCCTGCTGAGAGCAGGCACTGAGAAGTGTTATATTTGGTAGCTGAGGAGAGCAGGCAAAAAAGGAAATACACCAGAGCAGTTGGAAACTATGAGATTGCAGTACACTGACTAACCACCACAACTAGAGGCAGCCGTGGAGCGTTCCTACGTTGGTCCTAGACGCCTCGTCACAGCCTGAGAAACTAACTACACCTAAAGATAGAAAGAGGAAAGCTATCTGCCCCGGAGCAGATCCCCAAAGAACATAGAAAGCCCCCAAACATGTAATGGCGGTTAGACAAGAAGAAATACTGACACAGACAGAAAATAGTATGAGCAAACGTTGGGGCCCAAACTTACTAAATAGAAAAGGATAGGAAGGGCACTTACTGCAATCCCAAAAAACCCTGAAAAGCACCAACTCTACTAATTTCAAAAATACCTGAGATCACACGACCTCTACCACCTAAATTAGTTCTCTGGTGTAACCAAAAACAAAACAGCAGCCACTGACAAAACTGGAAAAAGCAAATGTACAAACATCAGTGGCAAAAGCCCCCAGAGGGGACCCAGAAGGCCCCCACAGAAGTGCAGGACAAAATGCAAAAATCAAGCACAAAAACAAAAAGAAGAAAATGTCTTATCTGTTAGCAAGAGATTCAGACACGACACAGCAGGCTACCAAGGAAACAGGAATCAAGGATTGAGACCAGAACAATTGATCACCGGCAACCCTGATGGGAAGGCGACTCCCTTATATAAGACCAGTCAGTAACACCTGATTCCCAATCCTCACAATCTTCACTGGACAGTCCAGTACCGTTTGTAACCACCAGAGGGAGCTTCTGCTCAGAACTCATTTCCAGCCTATTCACAACAGTACCCCCCCTTGAGGAGGGGTCACCGAACCCTCATTTGAGCAACCAGGTCGGTCAGGATGAGTTCTATGATACGCACGGATGAGTCTCCTAGCAAGGATATCTGAAGCAAACACCCAAGAATTGTCTTCCTGACCATAACCTCTCCATTTAACCAAATACTGGAGTTTCCGTCTAGAAAAACGAGAATTCAATATTTTCTCAACCACATACTCCAGATTGCCCTCAACCAAAACAGGGTCAGGAGGCACAGTAGTAGGAACCACTGGCTCAACAAACCTCTTCAACAAGGACTTGTGGAACACGTTATGGATCTTAAATGTCCCTGGAAGAAGCAAACGAAAAGAAACAGGATTAAGAATCTCCATGATCTTATAAGGTCCAATGAACATAGGCTTAAATTTAGGAGATGCCACTCTCATAGGAATATTTCTTGAGGACAACCAGACCAAGTCCCCTACTTTAAACCGAGGACCATCAGTTCTATGCCGGTTAGCAAACCGCTGGGCCCTCTCCTGAGAGAGGGACAACCTCTCCACTACCTGGTCCCAAATCTGTTGCATACGCTCCACAACAGAGTCAACACCTGGACAGACAGAAGCCTCCGTCTGTCCTGAAGAAAATCGAGGGTGAAACCCAGAATTACAGAAAAATGGAGACATCAAAGTGGCAGAGCTAGCCCTATTATTAAGAGCAAACTCAGCCAAAGGCAAAAAAGAGACCCAGTCATCCTGATCAGCAGACACAAAGCATCTTAGATAAGTCTCCAATGTCTGGTTTGTTCTCTCAGTTTGACCATTGGTCTGAGGATGAAACGCCGAGGAGAAAGACAATTGAACACCAATTTTAGAAAAAAAGGTCCTCCAAAATCTGGAAACAAACTGGACTCCTCTGTCAGACACAATGTTCTCAGGAATGCCGTGTAAACGAACCACGTGCTGAAGGAACAAAGGCACCAATTCAGAGGAGGAAGGCAACTTAGGTAATGGCACAAGATGTATCATCTTGGAAAACCTATCGCAAATCACCCAGATGACGGTCATTCTCTGAGAAACAGGGAGGTCGGAAATGAAATCCATAGAGATATGGGTCCATGGTCTCTTGGGCACAGGTAATGGCATCAACAAACCACTAGAGCGAGAGCAAGGCTTTGAGCGAGAGCAAGTCCCGCAGGACTGCACAAACTCCCTGACATCACGAGACAAGGTAGGCCACCAAAAGGACCGACTAACCAAGTCTCTGGTACCAAAAATTCCGGGATGACCGGCCAACGCGGAACAATGAATCTCAGACATTACACTCTTTTTCCACTGGTCTGGGACAAACAATTTCCCAACAGGGCAGCGCTCGGGCTTATCCTCCTGACACCCCTCCAGAGCCAGTCTCAAATTGGGCGAGATGGCGGAAAGAACTACACCCTCTTTCAAAATAACAGAAGGATCAGATAACTCAGGAGAGTCCGCCAGGAAACTCCTCGAGAGGGCATCCGTCTTAACAATTTTAGTGCCAGGAAGAAATGAAACCACAAAATTAAAACGTGTGAAAAACAAGGCCCACCTGGCCTGTCTAGGATTAAGTCGCTTGGCAGACTCCAGATAAACCAGATTCTTATGGTCCGTAAGGACCACCACCTGATGTTTGGCTCCCTCCAGCCAATGTCTCCACTCTTCAAAAGCCCACTTCATGGCTAATAACTCCCGATTACCCACGTCATAATTACGTTCAGTGGGAGAAAATTTTCGAGAGAAAAAGGCACAAGGGTTACTTTTAGAGGTCTCTGGATCTCTTTGGGACAAAACGGCACCTGCCCCAATTTCAGAGGCATCAACCTCCACCTGAAATGGTAGAGAAACATCAGGCTGCCGTAGAACAGGAGCAGAAGTGAATCTCTGCTTAAGTTCCTGAAATGCAGAGACTGCCTCAGGAGGCCAATTCACCACATCAGAACCCTTCTTGGTCAAATCAGTTAATGGTTTAACAATAACAGAGAAATTACCAATAAATTTACGATAAAAATTGGCAAAACCCAAGAATCTTTGAAGAGCCTTTAATGAAGTTGGTTGGACCCAATCACAGATAGCCTGAACTTTGACCGGGTTCATTTCAATAACAGATGGGGACAAAATGAATCCCAGAAATGAGATCCTCTGAACGCCAAAAAGACACTTTGATCCCTTCACATACAGAGCATTCTCTCTCAAAATCTGGAACACAGTCCGAACATGTTTTACATGAGAGTCCCATCATTGGAAAAAATCAAGATATCATCCAAATAAACAATCAGAAATTTATCCACAAAATCCCTGAAAATGTCATTCATGAAGGACTGGAAGACAGAAGGAGCATTAGTGAGCCCAAAGGGCATCACAAGGTACTCAAAATGCCCTTCAGGGGTATTAAATGCCGTCTTCCATTCATCCCCGTGCTTAATGCGAATAAGGTTATATGCCCCCCTGAGGTCAAGCTTGGTAAACCAAGTAGCGTTTTTCACCCTGGAAAACAGATCAGAGATCAAGGGTAACGGATATTGATATTTTACAGTAATATTGTTCAAGAGAGATAATCAATACACGGCCTTAATGAACCATCCTTTTTGGCCACAAAGAAAAAACCGGCACCTAAGGGTGAAGAGGATAGTCTGATATGACCCTTCTCCAATGACTCTTTGATATAAGACCGCATAGCGTCATGTTCAGGTACAGACAAGTTAAAAAGGCGACCTTTAGGGAATTTGCTACCAGGCACTAATTCAATAGCGCAGTCATAGCTCCTATGGGGAGGCTAAGGATGCAGATTTACTTTCGCTAAACACATCAGAAAAATCAATCAAAAAGTCAGGAACATCCTGAGCCTGGGGGAGGCAGAAAAAACAGGAGTGTTGGTATTAACACATTGGCAGCCCCAACTGGTAACAGACACAGATTTCCAATCCAAAACAGGATTATGAGACTGTAACCAAGGGAAACCCAGTACGATAATGTCATGCAGATTATACAGAACCAAAAATTTGCAACTCTCCTGATGATCAGGTTCTACCCTCATTATCACCTGAGTAGAGAACTGAGGTTTATTCTCAGCCAAAGGGTTAGAATCGATCCCCAGTAGGGGAATAGACTTCCGTAGGGGTATCAAGGGAAACCCACAATGTTTAGCAAAATCAAAATCCATCAGGTTAATAGCTGCTCCAGAATCAACAAAAAACTTAGTCTGAACACTACCCAAGACAACTGAGCAAGCAAAACGTCTTCCCCGCTTAGAGCAGACAGAAATAGCATGAGAGGCATCACCACAGTAGAAACATAACCCATTGCGCTTTCGAAATTCATGACGCTGTGCCCCAGAAATCACTCTATCACACTGCATGGATTCAGAAGCAGGTTCACAAGGCAACATTATTCCACGCATACCTTTCCGCTCACGTAAACGTCTGTCAATTTGAATCGCTAATGACATAGAATCATTGAGACCAGAGGGAACAGGGAATCCCACCATAACATCCTTTACATTATCTGACAGTCCCTTCCGAAAAAGAGCTGCCAAAGCGTCGTCATTCCATTTGGTCAGGACTGCCCACCTACGGAATCTCTGACAGTATAAATCAGCGTCCTCAAGCCCCTGACTTAATGCCAACAAAGTTTTTTCAGCTTGATCAGTGACATTAGGCTCATCGTACAATAACCCCAAAGCCTGAAAAAACGCATCAACATCACTCAAAACAGGATCCCCAGGTGTCAGGGAAAAAGCCCAATCCTGAGGGTCACCGCGCAGGAGAGAGATGACAATTTGAACCTGCTGCGCTGCATTCCCTGAGGACTTAGATTTTAAGGCAAAAAACAATTTACAGTTATTTTTGAAATTCAGAAACTTAGCTCGATCCCCCAAAAACAAATCTGGCATGGGAATCCTAGGTTCCACAACAGGCAACCCAGCAAGATAGGTAGCAATACTCCGAACTTCAGTGGCAAGCTGATCCACACGGCCAGACAACTGTGCAAACTCCATTGAGAGAGAAAAAAAAAAAAAATCCTCCTCAGCACCCAGAGATACAGAGGGAAAAAAAAAATGCAACAAACAGAAAAAAAAAAAAATCTCTGACAACTCTGACAACTTTTTTCTTTCCACAATATTTTTCCCTTCTGTGAGTACCAAATAATTTTCAGTTTAGGCCGGTGATACTGTTATGATTTGGTAGCTGAGGAGAGCAGTCAAAAAAGGAAATACACCAGAGCAGTTGGAAACTATGAGATTGCAGTACCCTGACTAACCACCACAACTAGAGGCAGCCGTGGAGCGTTCCTACGTTGGTCCTAGACGCCTCGTCACAGCCTGAGAAACTAACTACACCTAAAGATAGAAAGAGGAAAGCTATCTGCCCCGGAGCAGATCCCCAAAGAACATAGAAAGCCCCCAAACATGTAATGGCGGTTAGACAAGAAGAAATACTGACACAGACAGAAAATAGTATGAGCAAACGTTGGGGCCCAAACTTACTAAATAGAAAAGGATAGGAAGGGCACTTACTGCAATCCCAAAAAACCCTGAAAAGCACCAACTCTACTAATTTCAAAAACACCTGAGATCACACGACCTCTACCACCTAAATTAGTTCTCTGGTGTAACCAAAAACAAAACAGCAGCCACTGAAAAAACTGGAAAAAGCAAATGTACAAACATCAGTGGCTGAACTGAACTGAGAGGCAAAAGCCCCAGAGGGGACCCAGAAGGCCCCCACAGAAGTGCAGGACAAAATGCAAAAATCAAGCACAAAAACAAAAAGAAGAAAATGTCTTATCTGTTAGCAGGAGATTCAGACACGACACAGCAGGCTACCAAGGAAACAGGAATCAAGGATTGAGACCAGAACAATTGATCACCGGCAACCCTGATGGGAAGGCGACTCCCTTATATAAGACCAGTCAGTAACACCTGATTCCCAATCCTCACAATCTTCACTGGACAGTCCAGTACCGTTTGTAACCACCAGAGGGAGCTTCTGCTCAGAACTCATTTCCAGCCTATTCACAACAGAGAAGCCTGCTGCATGCCTGAGCGATCGCTGGTGTGACAGTGTGCTGTGCACACTGTCACACCAGCGATCTGATAAAATACAGTGATGTCCCACCCTGGGACAAAGTAAAAAAGTTAAAAAAATATAAAAATAAACATGTTGTAAAAAAAAATCCAAAATAAATAAAAAAAATATTCCCCAATAAATTCATTTCTTCCTGTAAATAAAAAAAACAAAACAATAAAAGTACATATATTTGGTATTGCCGCGTCCGTAACGACCCCCCCTATAAAACTGTCCCACTAGTTAACCCCTTTAGTGAACCCCTTAAAAAAAAAAAAACGAAGCAAAAAATCAATGCTTTATCATCATACCGCAGAACAAAAAGTGGAATAACGCGCGATCAAAAGACCGATATAAATACACATGGTACCGCTGAAAACGTCATCGTGTCCCGCAAAAAACGAGCCGCCATACAGCATCATCAGCGAAAAAATAAAAAAATTTTATAGCTCGCAGAATAAAGGATGCAAAAATAATTATTTTTTATATAAAATTGTTTTTATTCTATAAAAGCGCCAAAACATAAAAAAATGATATAAATGAGGTATCGCCATAATCGTACTGACCCGAAGAATAAAACTGCTTTATCAATTTTACCACACGCGGAACAATAAAAACGCCTCCCCCAAAAGAAATTCATGAATTGCTGATTTTTGTTCATTCTAACCTCCCAAAAATCGAAATAAAAAGCGATCAAAAAATGTCACCTGCTCAAAAATGGTACAAATAAAAATGTCAACTCGTACCGTAAAAAATAAGACCTCACATGACTCTGTGGGCCAAAATATGCAAAAATTATAGCTCTCAAAATGTGGCGATGCAAAAAACTATTTTTGCAATAAAAAGCGTCTTTTAGCGTGACAGCTGCCAATCATAAAAACCCGCTATAAATAGTAAATCAAACCCCCCTTTATCACCCCCTTAGTTAGGGAAAAATAATAAAATTAAAAAAATGTATTTATTTCCATTTTCCCATTAGGGTTAGGGTTAGGGGGTAGTTAGGGTTGGGTGGCAATTAGGATTGGTTGGTGGTTAGGGTGTGTAGGTTAGTTTGTGGTTAGGGTTGGGACTAGGGTTAGGGGTGTGTTGGGGTTAGGGTTGGAGTTAGAATTGGGGGGTTTCCGCTGTTTAGGCACATCAGGGGCTCTCCAAATGTGACATGGCGTCTGATCTCAATTCCAGCCAATTCTGCGTTGAAAAAGTCAAACGGTGCTCCTTCACTTCTGAGCTCTGCCATGCGTCCAAACAGTATTTTATCCCCACATATGGGGTATCAGCGTACTCTGGACCCCAAGAGTTATTGTGCAATTTGTCCTATTTCTTCTGTTACCCTTGGAAAATAAAAAACTGGGGGCGAAAATATCATTTTTGTACAAAAAAAATATTTTTTTGTTTTTACGGCTGTACATTATAAACTTCTGTGAAGCACTTGGGGCTTCATAGCGCTCACCACACACCTAGATAAGTTCCTTGTGGGGTCTATTTTCCAAAATGGGGTCACTTGTTGGGGATTTCCACTGTTTAGGGGCATCAGAGGCTCTCCAAATGCGACATGACGCTCCCAGACCATTCCATCAAAGTCTGCAATCCAAAACGTCACTACTTCCCTTCCGAGCCCCAACGTGTACCCATACAGTAGTTTTCTCCCACATATTGGGTATCAGCGTACTCAGGACAAATTGGACAACAACTTTTGGAGGTCCAATTTCTCCTGTTACCCTTGTAAAAATAAAATATTGGGGCGAAAAAATCATTTTTGCAAAAAAAAAAAAAGATTTTTTATTTTTACGGCTGTGCGTTATAAACTTCTGTGAAGCACTTCGGGGTTCAAAGTGCTCACCACACATCTAGATAAGTTCCTTGTGGGGTCTATTTTCCAAAATGGGGTCACTTGTGGGGGGGTTCCATTGTTTAGGCGCATCAGGGGCTCTCCAAATGCGACATGACGCACCCAGACCATTCCATCAAAGTCTGCAATCCAAAACGTCACTACTTCCCTTCCGAGCCCTGACGTGCACCCATACAGTAGTTTTCTCCCACATATTGGGTATCAGCGTACTCAGGACAAATTGGACAACAACTTTTGGGGTCCAATTTCTCCTGTTACCCTTGTGAAAATAAAATATTGGGGGCGAAAAAATCATTTTTGTAAAAAAAAAAGATTTTTATTTTTACGGCTGTCGTTATAAACTTCTGTGAAGCACTTCGGGGTTCAAAGTGCTCACCACACATCTAGATAAGTTCCTTGTGGGGTCTATTTGCCAAAATGGGGTCACTTGTTGGGGGGTTTCCACTGTTTAGGGCATCAGGGCTCTCCAAATGTGACATGACGCCCCAGACCATTCCATCAAGTCTGCAATCCAAAACGTCACTCTTCCCTTCCGAGCCCGACGTGCCCATACAGTAGTTTTCCCCACATATTGGTATCAGGTACTCAGACAATTGGACAACAACTTTTGGGTCAATTCTTCTGTTACCCTTGTGAAAATAAAAATATTGGGGTGAAAAATCATTTTTGTAAAAAAAAAAAAGATTTTTTATTTTACAGCTGTACGTTATAAACTTTGTGAAGCACCTGGGGGTTCAAAGTTGCTCACCAAAACATCTAGATAAGTTCCTTGAGGGGTCTAGTTTCCAAAATGGGGTCATTTTGGGGGTTTCCACTGTTTAGGCAGATCAGGGGCTCTCCAAAGACATGGCATCCAGACCAATTCCAGCAGTTGAAAAAGTCAAAGGGCTCCTTCCCTTCCGAACTCTGCCTGCCCCAAACAGTGGTTTCCCCACTAGGTATAGGTATCAGGACAAATTGACAAAACTTTTGGGTCCCTTTCTTGTTACCCTTGGAAAATAAAAATTGGGTGAAAAGATCATTTTTGTGGAAAAAAATAGATTTTTTATTTTCTCGGCATTATAAACTTGTGTGAAGCACTTGGGGTTCAAATTGCTCACCAAAATCTAGATAAGTTCCTTAGGGGGTCTAGTTTCCAAATGGGGTCATTTGTGGGGGTTTCCACTGTTTAGGCCATCAGGGGCTCTCCAAACAACATGACCCATAACGTCCCGCAATTCTGCGTTGAAAATCAGGTGCTCCCTTCCATTCCAGCTCTGCCGTGCGCCCAAACAGTGTTCCCCCCCACATTATCAGCGTACTCAGGACAATTGTACAACAACTTATGTGGTCCAATTTCTCTTGTTACCCTTGGGAAAATAAAAAATTAGTGACTAAAAGATAATTTTTGTGGGAAAAAAATAGGATTTTTTATTTTCATGCCCGGGCATTATAAACTTGTGTGAAGCACTTGTGGGTTCAAAGTGCTCACCAAAGATCTAGATAAGTTCCTTAGGGGTCTAGTTTCCAAAATGGGGTCACTTGTGGGGGTTTCCACTGTTTAGGCTCATCTGGGGCACTGCAAACGGAACATGACCCCCATTAACGTCTGCATTCCAAAATGTTACTACTTCCTTTCCAAGCCCTGCCGTGCGCCCAAACAGTTTCCCCCCCCCACATATGGGGTATCAGCGTACTCAGGACAAATTGGACAACAACTTTTGGGGTCCAATTTCCTTGGGAAAATTCAAAAATTTGTGACTAAAAAATCATTTTTGTGGAAAATTGATTTTTTTTTTTTCACACCCAGGCTTTATAAACTTTTGTGAAACACTTGAGGGTTCAAAGTGCTCACAACAGATCTAGATAAGTACCTTAGGGGGTCTAGTTTCCAAAATGGTGTCACTTGTGGGGGGTTTCCACTGTTTAGGCGCATCAGGGGCTCTCCAAACGCGACATGGCATCCAATCTAAATTCCAGCCAATTTTAGTTTGAAAAAGTCAAACGTCGCTCCTTCCCTTACGAGCTCTGCCGTGTGCCCAAACAGTGGTTTTCCCCCACATATGGGGTATTGGCGTACTCAGGAGAAATTGCATAACAACCTTATCTGTCCATTTTCTCCTTTTACCCTTGTGAAAATAAAAAAAAAAGTTTGTAAAAGATAATTTTTGTGGCTAAAAAGTAAAATATTCATTTTTTCCTTCCACGTTGCTTTAGTTACTGTGAAGCACCTGAAGGGTTAATAAACTTCTTGAATGTGGTTTTGAGTACCTTGAGGGGTGCAGTTTTTAGAATGGTGTCACTTTTGGGTATTTTCTGCCATATAGACCCCTCAAAGTGACTTCAAATGTGAGGTGGTCCCTAAAAAAAATGGCTTTGTAAATTTTGTTGTAAAAATGAGAAATCGCTGGTCAACTTTTAACCTTTATAACTTCCTAACAAAAAAAAATTTTGGTTCCAAAATTGTGCTGATGTAAAGTAGACATGTGGGAAATGTTATTTCTTAACTCTTTTATGTGATATATTTCTCTGTTTTAAGGGAATAAAAATTCAAAGTTTGAAAATTGCAAAATTTTAAAAATTTTCGCCATATTTGCGTTTTTTCAAAATAAACGCAAGTTATATCGAAGAAATTTTACCACTAACATGAAGTACAATATGTCACGAGAAAACAGTCTCAGAATCGCGAAGATCCGTTGAAGCGTTCCAGAGTTATAACCTCATAAAGAGACAGTGGTCAGAATTGTAAAAATTGGCCCGGTCATTAACGTGCAAACCACCCTTGGGGGTGAAGGGGTTAAAATAAAAAACCAAACTATACTCACCTTTCCCATGCAGTCCCTCTTTAAAAACGAGTGTCCCACGACAGACACAGCAGAGCCCTGCACAGCCCCACACACACACACACACCCACACACCTTCACAGACCCCCGCTCACGTTCTCCGCACACACATAGTCATAGCCTATAACTCATAGGCTATGACTATGACGCTGCGCGGCCAGCCAATCACAGTAATGCCACAACAAAGAAGGCCACGGCTTTACTGCGATTGGCTAACACATGCCGGGCAGGAGATCCGAATATTGCGAGGCGAATAGTGAAATTTACTCTAGGATTCGAATACCGCGAGTACCGAATTACTCGCTGAGTACCGAATCCTAACGAGTATACTCGCTCATCCCTAGTGCATTTATGAAGTCACCAGAAAGTCAATGCATAAACCACTGATTACCGTATATACTCAAGTATAAGCCGACCAGAGTATAAGCCAAGGGACCTAATTTTGCCATGGAAAACTGGGTAAACTTATTGACTCGAGTATAAGGTGGGTATGCATTGTCCCCTCATCCCTATCCCAGTGTGCGTGGGTCCCCCCGTCCTGTCTTGGTATGTGGCTCCCCTTTTTTGTCCTGTTATGTGTGGCTCCCCCGTTTTGTCCTGCTATGTGTGGTTCCCCCGTTTTGTCCTGCTATGTGTGGCTCCCCCATCCTGTCCTGCTATGTGTGGTTCCCCCTGTTGAATACATGGCTCCCCGGTCCCGCATGCTCCCAGGTCCCGCATGGCTTCGCTCCTCCCGGTCACGCATGATTAACACCCCCCATCCTACTCACTCTCCTCGCCCGTCCCTGCATCTCCGTTGTCTCGGCACTGTCAGTTCTTCCTGTGCTGAGCGTTCACGTGGTACCGCTCATTAAGGTAATGAAGATGCGCTCCACGCCTATGGGAGTTGAGATGCGTGCATATTCATTACCTTAATTAGCGGTACCACGTGACCGCTCAGCACAGGAACAGGAAGAGCTGCCGGGACAGAGATGCAGAGACGGACAGTCAGCAACGGCGCAAGGAGAGTGAGTATTGATGTCTTTTGGAAACCGACGGCTGTGGCTGTCACTGTGCCACAGCAGCCGGTTCCTGCCGCTGCTCCGCCACTCCCCCTCCCCCGCCATCTTTCTAGACAATGACTTGTGTATCAGCAGAGGGGGGCGTTTTCAGCACAAAAAATGTGCTGAAAATTTCGGGTTATACATGAGTATATACGGTATAATTACAGCAGGGACACAATGATCATAGACTATATACAGTGTTTACGGAAAGTATTCAGACCCCTTTACATTTTTCACTCTTTGTTTCATTGCAGGCATTTGGTAAATTCAAAAAAGTTCATTTTTTTCTCATTAATGTACACTCTGCACCCCATCTTGACTAAAAAAAGACAGAAATGTAGAAATTTTTGCAAATTTAGTAAAAAAGAAAAACTGAAATATCACATGGTCATAAGTATTCAGACCCTTTGCTCAGTATTGAGTAGAAGCACCCTTTTGAGATAGTACAGGCATGAGTCTTCTTGGGAATGATGCAACAAGTTTTTGACACCTGGATTTGAGGATCCTCTGCCATTCTTCCTTGAAGATCTTTTCCAGTTCTGTCAGGTTGGATAGTGAACGTTGGTGGACAGCCATTTTCAGGTCACTCCAGAGATGCTCAAATGGGTTTAGGTCAAGGTTCTGGCTGGGCCAATCAAGAATGGTCACAAAGTTGTTCTGAAGCCACTCCTTTGTTATTTTAGCTGTGTGCTTAGGGTCATTGTCTTGGAAGGTGAACCTTTGGCCAAGTCTGAGGTCCAGAGCACTCTGGAAGAGATTTTCATACAATATATCTCTGTACTTGGCCGCATTCATGTTTCCTTCAATTGCAACAAGTCGCCCTGTCCCTGCAGCTAAAACACACCCAAATCATGATGCTGCCACCACCGTGTTTCACTTTTGAGATTGTATTGGGCATGTTGAGCAGTGCCTAGTTTTCTCCACACATACCGCTTAGGCCTCTTTCACACATCAGTTTTTTACAATCAGTCACAATCCGTCAAAGTTGGAAAAAAGGATCCTGTGCAGATTGTAAAAAACTGATGCGACGGATCAGTTTTTTTGCTGGATCCGACTGCCCTACCTGGTAATAATAATTGGAGCATGCTCAGTTTAAAAAAACGGAATCCGTTGCTGGATTCCATCATTTTTTCAGACAGCGAGGATCCTGCGCCCATAGGCTTCCATTATAGCCAACGACGGATGGCGCTGGATCCGTCGCTGTCCGACTTTTCAACGGAGACAAAAAATGTTACTTTGTCCATTGTCTCCAGATGACAGATAAACAAATTCCGAAGGATCCAGCGCACGACGGACGAAACGTGAGGCCATCCGTCACAATCCGTCGCTAATACAAGTCTATGGGAAAAAAAACGATCCAGCAAAATCATTTGCTGGAGCCGTTATTTTTCACAAAACAACGGATTCTGACTGAAGCAAAAAAAACTGATGTGTGAAAGAGGCCTTAGAATTATCACCAAAACGTTCTATCTTCGTCAACCAGAGAATCTTATTTCTCATAGTGTGGGAGTCCTTCATGTGTCTTTTAGCAAACTATGCGGGCTTTCATATGTCTTGCACTGAGGAGAGGCTTCCATCGGGCCACTCTGCCATAAAGCCCCGACTGGTGGAGGGCTGCAGTGATAGTTGACTTTGTGGAACTTTCTCCCATCTCCCTACTGCATCTGTGGAGCTCAGCCACAGTGATCTTGGGGTTCTTCTTTGCCTCTCTCACCAAGGCTCTTCTCCCACGATTGCTTAGTTTGGCTGGACAGCCAGGTCTAGGAAGACTTCTGGTGGTCCTAAACTTCTTCCATTTAAGGATGATGGAGGCCACTGTGCTCTGAGAAACCTTGAATACTGCTGAAATTCTTTTGTAACCTTGGCCAGATCTGTGCCTTGCCACAATTCTGTCTCTGAGCTCCTTGTCCAGTTCCTTTGGCGTCATGATTCTTATTTGGTCTGATATGCACTGTGAGCTGTGAGGTCTTATATAGACAGGTGTGTGCCTTTCCAAGTCAAGTCCTATCAGTTTAATTAAACACAGCTGGACTGAAGGAGTAGAACCATCTCAAGGAGGATCACAAGGAAATGGACAGCATGTGACTTAAATATGAGTGTCTGAGAAAAGGGTCTGAATACTTATGACCATGTGATATTTCAGTTTTTCTTTTTTAATAAATTTGCAAAAATTTCTACATTTCTGTTTTTTTTTTGCATTTACCAAATGACTGCAATGAAACAAAGAGTGAAAAATTTAAAGGGGTCTGAATACTTTCCGTACCCACTGTACAACTAAACCACAACTGAGAAAATACGATACTTAGGGTGAATTCTGGAGATTTGCTTTAGTTTTGGATTGAAATATTGTTAAAAGCAATTGCATCGGCGATACTGCATTGTTTTATAAGAAAATGATAGACAAATAGGAATTAATGTAAAAAATATATATAAAACAAGAGAAATAGTGACTTTTATGAAAATAGCCAAGGGCAAAGAGAAAAGATATGAACAACTACAGTATATATTTGAGATGAGATATGACACTGAAATAAAATAAATGAAATACACTAAGGAGATATGGTAGAAAAAAAATGATAACTGGAAAGCTAAAACAAAATTGTATAATGCATAAGATGAAAGAACATGCAAAGCTAAAAGGTTAAACATTGCATCTTCCAACATTTGCATATATTGGCAGCATGTTTATTGCTGCACGCCTTTCAGATTACACAAAGTGCATGTTCCAAAAATGTATTGATATCAGCTAATTAGAGTAAAAGAGAAACATGCTGCTCAGTAGGGTGCTGGCAGAATGCCTACTTGAACTTTTGCTGTCAGAGGGTGCAATCAGCGAGCATATGCTTAACCCACCAAAACACCTTAGATAAAACTATGTTAAATCTGAGTCAGTACAGTTGCTGCACTTTTATAGTTATTTTCTTATATAGTCAGAATATGATTGCCACCATGTATAAGAAAAAAAATATAATAATCTAGAGGTATTTAAATGATCTCTGCAAGAGGATCTCTTCTGGAAATTGGTATCCCTGTTGTGACCCATAAGGCTATGTTAACACAAAGTTTTATTTTCAAAGATTTTTTTAGCAGATCCTGCTTCTAAATTCACATCAGAAAACTCTCCAAACACTCTGAGTATGCTTGCTATTGATGTAAATGAGAAATTGTCAAAAAAAAGCACCACCTGTCATGTGAAAAAACGCTATTAACCTGCAGATATTGGGTTAATCTGCAGGTTAATAGTGTTCTGAATATGCCTAGAAAAATATTTAGACTTGAGAGTCCTCGGTGGTTGATACCTTTTAATGGCTAACTGAAAAGATGGTAACAAATTGCAAGCTTTCGAGACTACTCAGGTCTCTTCATCAGGCAAAGACTAAAACACATCTTTCCTATATCTGAATATGCCTGGCACTTAGAACCCTGCTGCCCAGAGGAAATTAACTTTATCAATTAATTTAGGGGTTTGACTTTCAGTCATAGGTGTGGCGACGGCGTGGGTTCTGTCATTGCTCTGTGTCTAGAGAGCGGCAACTATAACTGTGCCCCTGGCACTGACTGACAGCCAGCTAAATTAATAAATCAATTAATAAATTATTAAATAAACTAACAGTTAAATTTAATGGCCACCACTCCCTGCTGATTCTTCTTAATTTCTCTGCAGCATTTGACACAGCTTGTCTCTCTGCTCTATGGGCCTCAAGGACACCGTTCTCTCCTGGTTCTCCTCCTCCCTGTCTGACTGCTCCTTCACTGTATCTTTTGCTGGCTTTTGTTCCTCTAATCTTCTCCTTACTGTTGGGGGTTCCTCAAGGCTCAGTCATAACCCCCCTCCTCTTCTCTGTACACACATGCTTTATTGGATAAACCATCAGCAGATTTGGTTTCTACAACCCCTGGCAAAAATTATGGAATCACCGGCCTTGGAGGATGTTCATTCAGTTGTTTTATTTGTTGAAAAAAAAAACAGATTACAGACATGGCACAAAACTGAAGTCATTTAAGATGGCAACTTTCTGGCTTTAAGAAACACTAAAAGAAATCAAGAACTAATAATGTGGCAGTCAGTAATGGTTATTTTTTTTAACCAAGCATAGGGAAAAATTATGGAATCACTCAATTCTGAGGGGAAAAATTATGGAATCATCTTGTAAATTTTCATTCCTAAAACTAACATCTTCATCAGATTAGATCTGCTCGTTAGTCTGCATCTAAAAAGGAGTGATCACACCTTGGAGAGCTGTTGCACCAAGTGGACAGACATGAATCATGGCTCCAACACGAGAGATGTCAATTGAAACAATTATCAAACTCTTAAAAGAGGGTAAATCATCACGTAATGTTGCAAAAGATGTTGGTTGCTCACAGTCAGCTGTGTCTAAAATCTGGACTAAATACAAACAACATGTGAAGGATGTTAAAGGCAAACATACTGGTAGACCAAAGAAGACATCAAAGCGTCAAGACCGGAAACTTAAACCAATATGTCTCCAAAACAGGAAATGCACAACAAAACAAATGAGGAACGAATGGGTGGAAACTGGAGTCAACGTCTGTGACCGAACTGTAAGAAACCACCTAAAGGAAATGGGATTTACATACAGAAAAGCCAAACAAAAGCCATCATTAACACCTAAACAGAAAAAAAACAAGGTTACAATGGGCTAAGGAAAAGCAATAGTGGACTGTGGATGACTGGATGAAAGTCAAATTCAGTGATAAATCACGAATCTGCATTCGGCAGGGTGATGATGCTGGAACTTTTGTTTGGTGCCGTTTCAATGAGATTTATAAAGATGACAGCCTGAAAAGAACATGCAAATTTCCCCAGTCATTGATGATATGGGGCTGCATGTCAGGTAAAGGCATTGGGGAGATGGCTGTCATTACATCTTCAATAAATGCAAAAGTTTATGTTGATATTTTGGACACTTTCTTATCCCATAAATTGAAAGGATGTTTGGGGATGATGAAATCATTTTTCAAGATAATAATGAATCCTGCCATATAGCAAAAACTATTAAACATTCCTTGAAAAAAGACACATAAGGTCAATGTCATGGCCTGCAAATAGTCCGGATCTCAATCCAATTGAAAATCTTTGGTGGAAGTTGAAGAACATGGTCCATGACAAGGCTCCAACCTACAAAGCTGATCTGCCAACAGCAATCAGAGAAAGTTGATGCCAGATTGATGAAGAGTACTGTTTGACACTCATTAAGTCCAGGCCTCAGAGACTGCAAGCTGCTGTAAAAGCCAGAGGTGGTGCAACAAAATACTAGTGATTAGTTGGAGTGTTTTTTTGGTTGTTTGTTTTTCATGATTCCACAATTTTTTCCCTCAGAATTGAGTGATTCCATAATTTTTGCCCTATGCTTGGTTAAAAAAAAATTAACCATTACTGACTACTAGAGATGAGCGACTTTGCCTCCGGGAGGGTCGAGTCGGGTTTCGGACCACCCGAATTTCCCAAAAGTCGAGTCGAACGAAATTGGCCGACTATCGGAAAAAGTCGAAGGTCTGACTGAAACTCGACCCGACCCCAATGCAAGTCAATGGGGAAGAAAAGTCGGCAGGGAGTGGAGGACAGAAAACACACCTACAGTGCCCATTTCAATGCCAACGACATCAATTCTTATTACTTAAGCTTGTCAACCTTAATTTACTTTATAATAATATATTAGTAACGCATTGAAAACTGGGGGTTATTTGGCTAAAGTTGAGGGGGGCAGGGCTGGCTCCAGGTTTTTGTGGGCCCCAGGAGAAAGAGTCTCAGTGGGCCCCTTTTAACACATATCACAATTCATGATGCTCCGATATGGCAGAGAAATATAGGTATAGTACAATGCCAAATACTTCACTTTTTACATTACATGAGTGATATCTATTGTAAATTCTACAATAGCTCAAAAAAAGGACAGTATAGTCCTCCATACAGTATTATGGGCACCACATAGTGCGCCATACAGAATAATGAGCCATATATTGCTTCATACATAATTGGTCCCATATAATGTTCCATACAGTATATGATGAGCTCCACATAATGCTCTAGTATATGATGGACCTCATATAATGTGCCATACAGTATAGGACGGTCCCCGTAGAGTATAATGAGCCCCACATATTGCTCCATACAGTATAATGAGTCGCATATAAAGCTCCATACAGTATATGATGGGCCCCATGTATTGCTCCATACAAAATAGGCCCCATATGTGCTCCATATGATGCTCCATATATAAAGGGCCCTATATGATACCCATAAATAATGAACCCCATATGATGCTCTAGTATATGATGGGCCCCATATATGATGCTCCAGTGGATGATGAGCCCCATATAATGCTCCAAATATAATGGTCCCCATATATAATGCTCCATATATAATGGGCTCCATGTGATGCTCCATACATAATGTACCCCATATGATGCGCCATATATAATGGGCCCCATATGATGATCCAGTATATGATGGGTCCCATGGATGATGCTCCAGTGTATGATGGGCCTATATAATGCTCCATATACAATGGGCCCGATATGATGCTCCAGTATATGATGGACCCCATGGATAATGCTCCAGTGTATGATGGGCCTATATAATGCTCCATATATCAAGGGCCCCATATGTTGCTCCAGTATATGATGGGCCCCATGGATGATGCTCCAGTGTATGATGGGCCTATATAATGCTCCATATATAATGGGCACCATATGATGCTCCAGTATATGATGGGCCCCATGGATGATGCTCCAGTGTATGATGGGCCTATATAATGCTCCATATATCATGGGCCCCATATGATGCTCCAGTATGTGATGGGCCCCATGGATGATGCTCCAGTGTATGATGGGTCTATATAATGCTCCATATATAATGGGCCCCATATGATGCTCCAGTGTATAATGGGCCCTGTATATGGGTGACGCCGGCCCTGGGGGGTTCAGCCCAGTTATGGAGGTGGAAAAAATGGCATATGTTGAGGAGTAGGCTGGACGTTCAGCAGCTGCAAATGGAGGAATTGGAGAAGTCGGAGGAAGAGGAGGACAAAGCGAGCCATTTTGCTGGCAACCTATGTATCTTCAGGGGAAGGTGGTACAAAATCCTTTGAAACCCAGGCATGGTATATTTTAATGAAGGTGAGATTACCAACATTTTGGGTCGACAGCCGGGTCCTTCTTTCTGTCAGGATTGATCCAGCAGCACTGAAGACTCTTTCTGATAGCACACTACCAGCAGGGCAAGTGAGCTCCTGTAAGGCATATTGTGCCAATTGAGGCCAGGTGTCCAGTTTACAGGCCCAGTAGTCAAAGGGGAATTAACTGTGAGGGAGAATATCGATAAGGGAGGAGAGGTAATTTTGAACCATAGTTGACAACTGCTGACTCCTGTCTGTTGCTATCGATTCAGTAATAACAGTCGTGTGAGCGTTAGTCGAGAAATCAGTCCACAACATGGTCATGAAACCCCTGTCTCCAACAACACTTCGGCTGTGTGCACCACGAACACCTCTGCCCAGCCATGACTCAGTTTTGAGCTGCAAGCAGTCGGCCAGTACCTCCGTGGTGTGTCTGTTGTCGCCCAAAGACATAATCTTTAAAATAGCCAGCTGACAGTAACCACTAGCTGTTCGATAGTGGGACACCTTGTATGCAACACTGGCAGCTGCGGATGGAGTGCTCGTGCGACTGCGCTTTGTCGACAAGCTTTCGCTTCTGGAGGAGGAGGAGGGTTGAACGCCTACAGCTAACTGTTGCCTATACCATGGGCTAGGCAGCACTGTCCCACCGCCGCTGTCCCCTGTGGACCCAGCATCCACCACATTAACCCAGTGCGCAGTGATGGACACGTAACGGCCCTGGCCATACCTACTGGCCTATGCATCTGTTGTGAGGTGCACCTTTCCACTCACTGATTGTTTGAGTGCATGGACAATGCGGTCTTTCACATGCAGGTGGAGGGCAGGGATGGCTTTTCTATAAAGGAAGTGCCGACTGGGTAGGTCATAGCGTGGGACAGCGTAGGCCATGAGCTCTTCGAGTGCTGCGCTTTCAACCAAGCGGAAGGGCATCAGCTCTAATGAAATCAATTTGGCAATGTAGGCGTTAAAAGCCAGTGTATGCGGATGAGAGGATGAGTACTTTCTTTTCCTACTCAGAGTGTCTGCTAGTGTGAGCTGTACTTGAGAGCTGCATATGGTGGAACTATCCACCGCATGGCGGACTGAGAGGGGGTTGGTGATGGTGATGGTCTAGATTTAGTCTTTTGTTGGAAAACATTGTGATTCCCTGAATGCTTTGGCCCTGCGACGACACCTCAACATTTCTTGCTGGTGGTGTGCTAACCGGTGGGCTTACAGTGGGGGAAGCGATGTCGCATTGCTGGCTACCTTCAGTCGGAGCAGGTGCACATGTGCTACCAGAGGTTTTGTAGTCCGTCCATGCTTGCAAGTGCATGGTGTTTAAATGTCTAAGCATGCAACTGGTATTCAAATTTCGGAGATTTTTCCCTCAGCTAAAGGTCCTTCCGCACTTCTTACAGATAACCTTTGCCTCATCAATAGGATTTTGGTCAAAAAAGTAACACACTGCACTCTTCCTACTATGGAATAAATCTTCAGGGCTTGCATGTTGTGCTAATTTGACTGTCTGGCCAAGCTGTCCTGCACCTCATTTTTTTTTTTAACACATTTTTGGACTGCTACAGGCATGCCCGATAACCGCAGCTGAGATGACGATGTCTGCTGCGGATCCTCCTCCTCTTCTGAGCTATTGCCAGTGGCACCCTCTTCCCCCAATGGATGCCAATCCGAGTCAACAACTGGGTCATCCATCACCTCCTCTTCAATATCATCTGCACCTTCCTCTGTGTCATCGTGTATGGTGGTAGAGTATGCGGGAAGGGGCACCTGACTTTCATCAGGGTCAGAATCTGAATCAGTAGACTGCGAGGGCAATGCAGTACTCTGGGTGAATGTACCAGCAGAATCATATAGCAGTGGCTGTGCATCAGTGCACTCCATGTCATATTCATATTGGACTGGGGAATTCAGGATTTCACTTGATAACCCAGTCATGGTATTTGAAAAGAGCTCCAGGGAGTAATCTGAAGTGTGGCCTGCCGCATCCTTCACTTTTTTGGGGGTGAAGGACACAAGTAAAAGGTGTCGTTCCTGACCAGAAGCCTGCACTGACGACTCAGTGCTTGCAGTTTTTGAAACTTCAGAAGAGGAGGCGTTAGAGCTGGAGGCTGTTTCGGCAATGTAAGCCAAAACCTGTTCCTGATGCTCCGGCTTTAAAAGCGGTTTACCTACTCCCAGAAAAGGGGACCTTCCAGGCCTACTGGAGCCAGACGATGACGCATGCTCAACACCTCCTGCCTTAGGTGCTATTGTGCTCTTGGCACTACCAGCAGATGCACCACCACCACCACCATCAGTGCCAGCTGGCCCCCTCGCCCACATCCGCGGCCTCTTCCACCATACTTCCTCATGTTTGGGAAAATGTACCAAAAATACCAGCAGACAAATGGTACTGTATCAGAAGCGTACAGCTGTATACAGTGTAGGGGAAAATTTAAATCTCCATATATATTTCCGGAGTCACACACAGACGCTCACTCAGTATGGATTTGACCAGAATACAAAAAGCAGAAAAACGATACTGCATCACAAGCGTACAACTGTGTACAGTGTAGGGGAAAATGTAAATCTCCGTATATATTTCCGGAGTCACACACAGACGCTCTCTCAGTATGGATTTGACCGTAATACAAAGAGCAGAAAAATGGTACTGTATCAGAAGCGTACAGCTGTATACAGTGTAGAGGAAAATTTAAATCTCCGAATATATTTCCGGAGTCACACACAGATAGTCAGCATGTATTTGTCCGTGATACCAGCCGGTACACGGTAGTGTGTGAGGAGCGTACAGCTCTATACGGTGTGGGAAAAAATGCCCGCTCGGTAATTGTGCAGAAAAAAGAATAAAAGTATTAGTGCACTGCTGTGTAAAAAGCAGTCTGCACAACAGTGTACACACAGCAATACATCTATTAGGCAGCCTAATAACCAGCGCTGCTGCACACAAGAAAATCCTCCCCTGTCACTGCACACTAACTGTACAGAACAATTGCTATCAGCACAAGCACAGAATAACTTCTTTATCAAGCCCTAACTCTCTCCCTACTGATAAACAGCATCAGCAACCTCTTCCTACTGTTAAGATCGGCAGAAGTAAAATGGAGGTTGGCGGTCAGGGCTTTATAGACACTATGATGCACCCAAAGCAAGCCAATCACTGCAATGCCCTTCTCTAAGATGGTGGTAGACGCTGCCCATGTCATCTCATTGCCCACAGTGTACGTCCTTGCTCATTGGCTGAAAAAAGGCGCATGCAATCATTATGGGAAAACCGACTTTGGCGCTTGTTTTGCCGAACGCATGGCCGACTTCACGCTATGGTCGGGTTTCGCTTGGCGAAACCCAACTTTGGCGAAAGTCGGCGACTTATGAATCTGACCGACCTGTTTTGCTCAACTCTACTGACTACCACATTATTTGTTCTTGATTTCTTTTAGTGTTTCTTAAAGCCACAAAGTTGCCATTTGAAATGACTTCAGTTTTGTGCCATGTCTGTGATCTGTTTTTTTTCAACAAAATAAAACAACTGAATGAACATCCTACAAGGCCGGTCATTCCATAATTTTTGACAGGGGTTGTAGTATCTTCTCTATGCTGATAACACCCAATTATACACGTATTCTCCTGACATCACTCCCACCTTATAACAAAATACCAGTGATTGTCTGTCCACTGTCTCTAACATCATATGCCCTCCCTCTATTGGAAACTAAATCTCTCCAAAACTGAACTTCCCTTGTTTCCTCCCTCTACTAACCTATCTAGAGTCCCTGGTAAAAATTATGGAATCACCGGCCTTGGAGGATGTTCATTCAGTTGTTTTATTTTGTTGAAAAACAACAGATCACAGACATGGCACAAAACTGAAGTCATTTCAAATGGCAACTTTCTGGCTTTAAGAGACGCTAAAAGAAATCAAGAACAAATAATGTGGTAGTCAGTAATGGTTAATTTTTAACTAGGCATAGGGCAAAAATTATGGAATCACTCAATTCTGAGGGAAAAAATTATGGAATCATGAAAAACAAACAAAAAAACACTCCAACACATCCCTAGTATTTTGTTGCACCACCTCTGGCTTTTACAACAGCTTGCAGTCTCTGAGACATGGACTTAATGAGTGTCAAACAGTACTCTTCATCAATCTGGCTCCAACTTTCTCTGATTGCTGTTGCCAGATCAGCTTTGCAGGTTGGAGCCTTGTCATGGACCATTTTCTTCAACTTCCACCAAAGATTTTCAATTGGATTAAGATCCGGACTATTTGCAGGCCATGACATTGACCTTATGTGTCTTTTTTCAAGGAATGTTTAATAGTTTTTGCTCTATGGCAGAATGCATTATCATCTTGAAAATGATTTCATCCTCCCCAAACATCCTTTCAATTTATGGGATAAGAAAGTGTCCAAAATATCAACATAAACTTTTGCATTTATTGAAGATGTAATGACAGCCATCTCCCCAGTGCCTTTACCTGATATTCAGCCCTATATCATCAATGACTGTGAAAATTCACATGATCTCTTCAGGCAGTCATCTTTATAAATCTCATTGGAACGGCACCAAACAAAAGTTCCAGTATCATCACCTTGCCCAATGCAGATTCGCGATTCATCACTGAATATGACTTCTTCCAGTCATCCACAGTCCACGATTGCTTTTCCTTAGCCAATTGTAACCTTGCTTTTTTCTGTTTAGGTGTTAATGATGGCTTTTATTTATCTTTTATGTATGTAAATCCCATTTCCTTTAGGTGGTTTCTTACAGTTCGGTCACAGACGTTGACTCCAGTTTCCACTCATTCGTTCCTCATTTGTTTTGTTGTGCATTTCCTGTTATGGAGACATATTGCTTTAAGTTTCCGGTCTTGACGCTTTGATGTCTTCCTTGGTCTACCAGTATGTTTGCCTTTAACAACCTTCCCATGTTGTTTGTATTTGGTCCAGATTTTAGACACAGCTGACTGTGAACAACCAACATCTTTTGCAACATTGCGTGATATTTACCCTCTTTGAAGAGTTGGATAAACCTCTTTGTTTCAATTGACATCTCTCGTGTTGGAGCCATGATTCATGTCTGTCCACTTGGTGCAACAGCTCTCCAAGGTGTGATCACTCCTTTTTAGATGCAGACTAACGAGCAGATCTAATTTGATTCAGGTGTTAGTTTTGGGAATGAAAATTTACAGGATGATTCCATAATTTTTCCCCTCAGAATTGAGTGATTCCATAATTTTTGCCCTATGCTTGGTTGAAAAAAAATAACCATTATGACTGCCACATTTTTTGTTCTTGATTTCTTTTAGTGTTTCTTAAAGCCAGAAAGTTGCAATTTGAAAGGACTTCAGTTTTGTGGCATGTCTGTGATCTGTTTTTTTTCAACAAAATAAAACAACTGAATGAACATCCTCCAAGGCCAGTGATTCCATAATTTTTGCTAGGGGTTGTATAACCAATATCTCAATTGCCTTGGGTGGTTCTACCATAACTCCTAAGCAGCATACTCGCTCTCTTGGGGTCATATTTGACATAGAAATTTCCTTTACTCCATATATCCAGTCACTCACTTGCTCATGTTACCTGCATCTTAAAATGAACCAGAATATCAAGATCTTTTATCACCTTTTAAACTGCAAAAGCTCTTATGGTCACTCATATTCATTCTCATTTGGACTACTGCAACTCTCCACTGATCGGTCTCCTTTTCTAACTGAACTTTCTCCTCTCCGATCCATCATGAATGCATCAGCTAGGGCAGAATATCTGTCCAGCTGTTTCACTGATGCCTGCACCTTCTGCCAGTCATTGCACTGGCTGCCTGTTTGGTACAGAATACAATGCAAACTCATATCTCTCACCAACAAAGCTTTCCACCGTTCTGTACCACCCTATATCTCCTTCCTCATCTCTTAATTGCACCCTATCTGTGCTCTCTGTTCTGCAACTAATCTAAGGCTATCTCCAAGCCTTCTCTTGTGCTGCATTTTCTGGAATGTACTACTGTTACGGATCTGCACCTCAGGACTAGGGAAGTGGTGGGAGAAGCTGACCCTGTGCTAGGACTAGGCTGAGCCCTACGATGGAGTGGGCAACCTATTCCTTGTGAATAGACCCACCAATGTTTCCTAGGGTAAACTCAAATGAAGACCTAAAGGTAGGGGGAAGGGTATCCCTGAACAATCTAGGGACTGGGAACAAAAATCAGGTAACCTCCTAGTATGAAAATAGAGGAAGCTGCAGAAACGAAAGGAAAACCAAAAAACAAAGCAGGCACACCTAGAGATCCCAGAACTGCACAATATCAAACACAGAAAGCTATCAAAGCACCAAGCCAGAACTCTATCGGATTAACACTGTTGTCCAGCAAGGACTGGGAGGCAGGTGCTGGGTAATAAAGGGTGATACAATCACCTGACCTTAGACAAAGCCAGCACCAGGGGAAAAAGACCATCAGCCAGAAAACCAGAACAAGATGGCGGATGGTCAAAATGAAATAGATTCTAACAGTACCTCCCCTTTTACGAGGATCCTCCGGATACTCTTGGCCGAGCCTTATTCCGAAATCTCCTGTGAAAAGCCTTAATCAGCCTTGAGGCCGAGACGTCCTCAGCTTTCCCCAGGATTTATCCTCGGGACCGAAACCATTCCAGGACTCGAGATACTGCAACCTTTCTCTGTGCCACCTGGAATCTAAAATGCGTGAAATCTCAAACTCGCCGTCCTCATCAACTGGAGGAACAGTCGGCATCGCCTCCTTATCTGGCATGTCAACTTTCTTCAGTAAAGATACATGAAAATCGGAATTAATTCTCCAGGACGAGGGGATGTCTAATCTCACCGCTGCCGAGTTGACAAACTTAACCACTTTGAAGGCTCCTACAAACATAGGCCCCAGTTTTTTAGAAGGGATCTTCAAACGCAGATTCCTAGAGGACAACCAGACCATGTCCCCAAATGCAAACAATGCCTCCCTTCTTTTCTTGTCACAATATTTCTTTTTAGAGTTGAGCGAAACAGGTCGGTCAGATTTAAAAAAGACCGACTTTCGCCAAAGTCGGGTTTTGCCGAGCGAAACCCGACCATAGAGTGAGGTCGGCCATGCGTTCGGCGACCCGAGCGCCAAAGTCGGTTTTCCAATAATGCTTGAAGGGCCTTTTCTCAGCCAATGAACAAGGACGTACACTGTGGCAAACGCGATGACATGGGCAGCGGCCACCACCATCTTAGAGAAGGGCATTGCAGTGATTGGCTTGCTTTGTGTGGCGTCACAGTGTCTATAAAAGCTCTCACCACTGACCGCCATTTTACTTCTGCTAATTTTAGCGTAGGGAGAGGTTGCTGGCGCTGGTTCTCAGTAGGGAGAGTGTTAGGCAGGAAAAAAAACAATTCTGTGATTGTGCTGATAGCAATTAGCTGTACACTTAGTGTGCAGTGACAGGGAAGGATTTTGTTGTGTGCAGCAGTGCTGGTTCTTAGGCTGCCTGCCAGTGACAGGGGAGGAATTTATTGTGTACAGCAGCAGAGCTGATTATTAGGCTGCCTGCCAGTGACAGGGGAGGAATTTCTTGAGTGCAGCAGCAGAGCTGGTTATTAGGCTGCCTAATAGCTGTATTGCTGTGTGTACACTGCTGTGCAGACTGCTTTTAACACAGCAGTGCACTAATACTTTTATTCTTTTCTCTGCACAGTTACCGAGCATTCATTTTTTCCCACACCGTATAGAGCTGTACGCTCCTTACACTATCGTGTACCGGCTGGTATCACGGACAAATACATGCTGACTATCTTGTGTGACTCTGGAATATATACGGAGAATTCAATTTTCCCCAAACCCGTATACAGCTGGTATCTTCTGATACAGTACCGTTTTTCTGCCTTGTGTATTATGGTCAACTCCATACTGAGAAAGCGTCTGTGTGTGACTGCGGAAATATATACAGAGATTTAAATTTTCCCCTAAACCGTATACAGCTGGTATCTTCTGATACAGTACCGTTTTTCTCCCTTCTGTATTACAGTCAAATCCATACTGAGAGAGCGTCTGTTGTTATGATTTGGTAGCTGAGGAGAGCAGGCAAAAAAGGCAATACACCAGAGAGGTTGGAATCTACTGGATTGCAGTACCCTGACTAACCACCACAACTAAAGGCAGCCTGGAGCATACCTACGTTGGTCCTAGACGCCTCGTCACAGCCTGAGAAGCTAACTACACCTAAAGATAGAAAGAGGAAAACTATCTGCCCCGGAGCAGATCCCCAAAGAACATAGGAAGCCCCCAAACATGTAATGGCGGTTAGACAAGAGGAAATACAGACACAGACAGAAAATAGTATGAGCAAACGTTGGGGCCCAATCTTCCTAGAAAGAAAAGGATAGGAAGGACACTTACTGCAATCCAAAAAAAACCCTAAAAAAAATACCAACACACTAATTGCAAAAACGCCTGAGATCACACGACCTCTACCACCTAAATTAGTTCTCTGGTGTAACAAAACTAAGCAGCAGCCACTGAAAAAAATGGAAAAGGCAAATGAACAAATAACAGTGGCTCAGATAAACTGAGAGGAGCACAAGCCCCCGGAGGGGACCTGGCTGACCTCCACAGAAGTGCAGGACAAAATGCAAAAAGCAAGCACAAAAAATAAAAGCAAAAATATCTTATCTGTTAGCAGAAGATGCAGGCAAGACACAGCAAGCTTCCAAGTGAACCAGGAACCAAAGTTGAGACAAGAACAATTGATCACCGGCAACCCTGATGGGAGCGAACCTCCCTTATATAAGACCAGTCTGTAAAACCTGATTTGCCAATCTTCACAATCTTCATTGAATAGTTCAGTACTGTTTGTAACCACCAGAGGGAGCTTCTGCTCAGAATTCATTTCTAACACATTCACAACAGTACCCCCCCCTTGAGGAGGGGTCACCAAACCTCATTTGGGCAACCAGGTCGGTCAGGATGAGCTCTGTGATATGTACGGATCAGTCTCCTAGCATGGATGTCCGAAGCAAACACCCAAGAATTGTCCTCCTGACCATAACCTCTCCACTTAACCAAATACTGGAGTTTCCGTCTAGAAAAACGAGAATCCAATATTTTCTCAACCACATACTCCAGATTGCCCTCAACCAAAACAGGGTCAGGAGGTGCAGACATAGGAACCACTGGCTCGACAAACCTCTTCAATAAGGACTTGTGGAACACGTTATGGATCTTAAATGTCCCTGGAAGAAGTAAACGAAAGGAAACAGGATTAAGAATCTCCATGATCTTAAAAGGTCCAATGAACCTAGGCTAAAACTTAGGAGATGCAACTCTCATAGGGATATTTCTTGAGGACAACCAACCAAGTCCCCCACTTCAAACCGAGGACCATCAGTCCTATGCCGGTTGGCAAACCGCTGGGCCCTCTCCTGAGAGAGGGACAACCTCTCCACTACCTGGTCCCAAATCTGCTGCATACGCTCCACAACAGAGTCAACACCTGGACAGACAGAAGCCTCCATCTGTCCCGAAGAAAATCGAGGGTGAAACCCAAAATTGCAGAAAAATGGAGACATCAAAGTGGCAGAGCTAGCCCTATTATTAAGAGCAAACTCAGCCAAAGGCAAAAAAGAGACCCAGTCATCCTGATCAGCAGACACAAAGCATCTCAGATAAGTCTCCAATGTCTGGTTTGTTCTCTCAGTTTGTCCATTGGTCTGAGGATGAAAAGCCGAGGAGAAAGACAATTGAACACCAAGTTTAGAACAAAAAGTCCTCCAAAATCTGGAAAAAACTGGACTCCTCTGTCAGACACAATGTTCTCAGGAATGCCGTGTAACCGAACCACGTGCTGAAGGAACAAAGGCACCAATTCGGAGGAGGAAGGCAACTTAGGTAATGGCACAAGATGTATCATTTTGGAAAACCTATCACAAATCACCCAGATAACGGTCATTCTCTGAGAAACAGGGAGGTCGGAAATGAAATCCATAGAGATATGGGTCCATGGTCTCTTGGGCACAGGCAATGGCATCAACAAACCACTAGAGCGAGAGCAAGGCTTGGAGCGAGAGCAAGTCCCGCAGGACTGCACAAATTCCCTGACGTCACGAGACAAAGTAGGCCACCAAAAGGACCGACTAACCAAGTCTCTGGTACCAAAAATTCCGGGATGACCGGCCA
>JARQOD010008226.1:0-36367 GCA_033576555.1 Oophaga sylvatica | reverse complement strand
CTAGTCCTAGTTAGGAAAAAGGATGGAAGCATGAGAATGTGTGTAGATTACAGACAAGTAAATCGCATAACACATAAAGATGCATACCCTTTACCACGCATTGAGGAATCCTTAGCTGCCTTAAAAACTGCTAACTACTTTTCCACCCTCGACCTCACTAGTGGGTACTGGCAAGTAGCTGTGGCTGAGGAGGATCGGGAGAAGACGGCTTTCACCACCCCAATGGGACTCTGTGAGTTTGACAGGATGCCGTTTGGACTCAGCAGTGCCCCGGGAACGTTCCAGAGAGTGATGGAGAGTTGCCTGGGACATCTCAACTTTGAAACCGTGTTGCTGTACCTGGACGACGTAATTGTGTACTCCAAGACGTATGAGGATCATCTGAAGCACCTGGCAGAGGTATTCGAGTCACTGTCCAAGTATGGGATGAAACTGAAGCCTTCAAAGTGCCATCTGCTCAAACAAAAGGTACAGTACTTGGGACATATTGTCAGCTCAGGAGGAGTAGCGCCAGACCCCGAGAAGGTCACTGCCATCCAGAAATGGCCGGAGCCGAAGAATCTCAAGGAGGTGCGCCAGTTCCTGGGACTTACAGGTTACTACAGGAGGTTTGTAAAGGACTACACCAAGAAAGCAGCGCCTCTGCAGGACCTTCTGGTAGGACAGCCCCCCAAGAGCAGAAATCCTCCATTCCACTGGGGTAAAGAACAAGCTGAGGCGTTCAAAGAGATGAAGGAGATCCTGACAGGCGATGAGATCTTAGCCTATCCTGACTACAGCCAGCCGTTCCTGCTGTATACTGATGCCAGCAACGAAGGATTGGGAGCTGTCCTCAGTCAGAAGCAAAATGGCCTGGAGAAAGTCATCGCATATGCAAGCAGGAAGCTCCGGCCGACCGAGAGAAACCCAGAGAACTATAGCAGCTTCAAGTTGGAGTTCCTGGCGCTGGTCTGGGCCATTACAGAAAGATTCAAGCATTACCTAGCCTCCAGCAAGTTCACTGCTTACACAGACAATAACCCCTTGACACATCTTGAAACAGCCAAGCTGGGAGCCATGGAGCAACGTTGGATGGCTCGGCTGTCGAACTATCAATTTACCATCAAGTACAGGGCGGGCCGGAAGAATGCCAACGCTGATGCCTTGTCCAGAATGCCGCATGAGTCAGACACGGAAGAGGAATCAGATGATCTAGAAGAGATTGAGCTACCTGCATTCCACAGAAATGGGATGATCCACGAGCAACGAGCCTACAGGAGGCAGCGTGGTAAGACGTTAAACCCTTTACCTCACCACAGTTGGAAGGAGACCCAGAACAGTGACCCGGTTGTCAGCCACATCAAGGAACTGATAACTCAGGAAGGTTCCTCCTTGGAGAAGGATGCGTCTCAACAAGCAAAGCAGCTGTGGAACGAGAGAAGCCGGCTGTTTATCTACCGAGAGAAGCTGTGCCGAAGGTACGTCAACCCCAGAACCCATGAGATGGTATGGCAGATAGTAGTCCCCAGAACAGACATCCAGATGGTGTTGGAAGCCTACCACAATCGAGCGGGGCACTTTGGCTGGAAGAAGCTGGAAACCCTACTGAAGTGTCGTTTCTACTGGGTGGGAATGCATAGTTCCATCGAGAAATGGTGTAAGAACTGTGCATCCTGTAGCCTCCGAAGAAAAGACTACTGCAGCCAGAAAGCACCCTGCAGCCCATCAAGACTACTCGTCCCTTGGAGATCGTGGCCTTGGACCATGTCAAGTTGTCACCCAGCAGGTCAGGATACTCATATGCCCTGACAATGGTGGATCACTACTCCAGGTTCCTGGTGGTCGCCCCTGTCAAAGATCTGACAGCTGAAACAGCAGCAAAGACGTTTCAGGCGTATTTCTGCAGACACCATGGATATCCAGAGCAAGTGTTAACTGATCAAGGTCCTGCCTTTGAAGCCGAGTTGTTTAAGGAATTCTGTCACTTGTATGGGTGTAAGAAGATAAGAACCACACCGTACCACCCCCAAACCAATGGTCTCTGTGAGAAGATGAATCACATAGTCATTGATCTGCTGAAGACGGTACCACTTGAGGAGAGGAATAGGTGGCCAGACCTACTACCTGACCTGGTAGATCTGTACAATCACATACCGGTGAGTTCCACCAACTGCACTGCAGCCTACCTTATGCGAGCAAGACCAGGAAAGCTGCCCATGGATTTGGAACTTGGTGTTGTAGAACCAGAAGCTGATGTTACTACTGAAGATTGGGACACGAACCGACAGGAACAGTACAGGAGAGTACAAGCCTGCGTGGAAGACAGTCTCAATAAAGTAAGGGAAAAGCAAGAGGAGAACTACAACAAAAGTGCGCCAGCTGAACCTTTTATGCCTGGAGAAATTGTGCTAAAAAGAAAAAGAAGAATGCACAAATTGGATGATCAGTGGGAACAAGAGCCATATGTTGTGCAAAATTCCAAATTTGACAACAGGAAAACCTGTACCATTAGCAAAGATGGAGGAAAGACGACTGTGTAGCCCTGGTATGTAAGGCACACAGGATCTGGAGAATGCACAGTAAGGTAACAGTTAAAGCTTGACACTCACTTACACTTCAGACACACCCACAGGGTGTATAGGGGAGTGACGTGTAGCACAGGAGAGAGTCAGTCTAGCTTCCTGTCATCGTACAGAGCAGTCAGGGCTAGTTCTTCTCAGACAGTGAGGATTCCTGTCAGAGCTCTGGGTGAGCAGAAGATTAGTTCCTGCCAATTCAACGAAGTGGAGTCTAGTAACGGATGACTAGTTATCATCCCGAGTCTAGTCAGAGTTACCTTTTACTCAGTCTGAACTTTGAGGAAACTGAGAGTTACTCAGTGAGACCAAGGAAGAAAACTGACTTTCTATCTTCACGCTTCAGTGCTACATTGAAAGCAGAAGCAGGGCGAAGGGCATAGTGGGAAGGATTCAGAAGTGCCTTAAGGATCGGATTATCCTGCACATTGTCACCGGTCACTGGGACCGAAGCGTCACTATAGCTCCAGGCATAGTGATAGAAAAGCCAGAGTCTTACTGGACCTTAGGTTGCAGAAAGCCGCCCTTAGAGTGCCAGTACGTAACCGAGTCAGGGGAACAAGACTTCTGAGTCCGGCGCGCGGCAAAAGAAAGTACTTAGTTCACCACTTACAAGGCTCTATCACAAAACCGGCCGGGCAGTACAGCTAGTGGGAAAAGCTGAAAACTATAGAGTTAACTTAGCTACAGGCAAGCTTGGACTCACTCATCATTTGGAAAGAGAAGGAGGCCTGTAACCTGCTCAACTGTTACCGCTACGTGCATTCATCCACCCCGAACAACCTCCCTGGGACCTGCCTGAACAACTTGAAGTAAAAGGTATGGAAAGAAGCTTCTATGTGTGAGACTGAGTTATTTGATTGCATCCCTGCACAACCCCACCATAACTATCGACCTGAGGGAAGAGTCCCACCTGTAGGGGACCCGACATCTAGCTGCCTCACCATCCCCTCAGAGATCTACAGCAGCGCTGGTCTTAGTGATCAGAGAACTACAGGTGGCGTCACGAACTGTATATATACCTATCCCCTGTAAATATTCCCCCCAACATACGCCTGACCGCCAGGGCCACAGACCGAGCCAGCGCTACCTGTGACAACCCCATAGACTTCCATGGGCTCGGCTCTGAGTACCCCATTGCTCTGGTAAACCACAATTGTGGTGTGGGTCAAGACAACTTGGCGTCACGAACAGGATCCGAAACTTGCAGCATTGCGAGCCCTGTGTGCCTGTGGAGTGTTTTGGTGAAAAAGACTGTTGCTATTGTTTGGCGCCAAATACCGCCATATTTGCCGCCATATTCGCGCCCTGAGGCGCTGGAGAAGAAGGTGGGCGTACCTGAAGGAGCGCGCAAAGTCTTGGACACGCCCCCGGCTCTGACTCAGCGGCAGGTCCTGCGACAGGAAGTGGACGCTCTGACATCAGAGCGCCTGCGACGAAGGTCCTGTTCCTACTGCTGTGCCTGGGAAATAGCAGCTTCTGAAACCGGTAGGCTCCGTTTAACCTAGGGGGCGCTAATATGTTGCAACAACCGGCCGACAGTGCGGCCCCAGCCGGAGGACCCGACCCCGCACCGCGTGGCATTGTAGCACCAGATGGGGGCGCAGGCCCAGCACTCAGTCCGGTGGTCCCGCTCATGCCACTAACTCTTCCATATATGCCTGGGGCGAAATGGCTTCCCCAGTACAGCGGCGAGCCAGGCACTTTAGCAGGATTCAAACGGAAGATATGCAGTGTCCTGGAAATGTACTCTATGTCTGAGAGGCAAAAAGCTGCAGTATTAATAGGGCAGCTAACTGGCGCTGCTGAGAGAGAAGTGGAGACTTGGGCTACCACGGACCAGGAGTTGGTGCCTGCAATCCTCTTAAAGTTACAGGCCATTTTTGAAGATCGCACCGAAACAGATCTCCGGATGGCATTCTATAACTGTTCACAGCAACCAAGTGACAGCATAAGGGACTATGCCTGCCGACTACAAGGGGCCCTGAGAGCCCTCAAGCAGGTTAATACCATAAGTGTCATTGATGAAAATAAGATGCTGAAAGAACAATTTGTGCAGGGACTGAGGTCCCAAGCGGAACGCAGAACTGTGAATTGGTGGTCTTTAGATCACCCTGATGCTACCTTTGATGCCCTAAAGGACATGGCAATAAAAGGGCTGCGGCCCCTGGGCAAACCTGAGGTGGCAACCCAACATCGTCAGGGTGAAGTCACTCTGGAGCCGGCGGCAACCCCCTTTTCCTCGCTAGTGGCCGAAACCAAAACGCAGGTGACACCCCCTAGTGAATTGGACTATCTGCGCTCAGAGGTGCGCCAGCTGACTAAAAATCTGGCTGCTGTGATGAGTGCCCTGCAGCTGCGGAAAGAGGAAGAAGGGAAGATCTTATTAGCTGATTGCCCAGAAGACGTCCCGTGGATGAACCGGAGAAGAAGGAAGACGTCGCCCCCCCGGAGGAGGACAACGCCACCCCCAGGAGCGACCTCTGATCAACACCCTCCTCGTCGGGAGATCACCTGTTACTGATGCAACCGGAAAGGTCATATGTCTCCACAGTGTCCTTTAAACGGGCAGAACCTGGGTCCGAGGGCCAACACCCAGGAGGAGACCCGTCAGGCCCCTAGACTGGAACCGCAGGTATGTGGGTGGACGACCCTACCTGTCTATCATTCTAGATGGTATTGCTGTTCCGGCATTGTTAGACACTGGGTCTCAGGTGACCCTAATACCTGATGCCCTATATACTAAGTTCTGGTCAATGGACAGTCTTAAACCCCCGAGCCCTGACTTTACCGTGTATGCTTCTAATGGTCTTCCTGTAGAAGTACTCGGGACAAAATGTGTAGATGTGAAAGTTGGCAGAGAGGAGTTGAAAGACCAGGGGCTTCTGGTAGTAAAGACTGTAAATGAGGAGAACGGTTTAAATATAATTTTGGGTACTAACATTATCAGTAATTGTTTGGGAGAAGTTGTGTTCTTACTCCAACAGCTCGCTGAGATTGCCCGACCAAGGCAGAAAGGAGTAATCCAAAGAGAGATCCGGGCCCTGGTGTGTCAGCAGCAAGCGAAGCTTACAGACGGCGAAATTGGTAATGTACGGGTCACTGACTCGAATCCCATTGTGATACCCCCAATGAGTGAAATGATAATCTGGTGCAGGGCAGCCATAGGTCTGAGAGGACAGAATTACCAAGCTGTAGTAGAACCCCACCATTCAGAACATAGACCTACACTTATGACTGCTAGGGGAGTAGTGGAAGTGGTGAATGGAAGAGTACCGGTACGGCTTCTCAACTGGGGAGATGATGAGGTAAACTTACCCCGTTATGCAACCATTGCTAAACTACATGCTGTTGACAATAATTCTATTCTCCCGGCTGAGTCCTTAGACTCCCGCCAAATAGCGGAGGACAATGACCCGGCAACCCAGGTGGCGGAATGGTGTCAGCAACTCCATGTTGGGACGGACACCACTCCCGCTCACCAGAAGCAAGGGGTATTACGGGTGGTGCAAGAATACGCCCAAGTATTTAGCAAGAATCCACTTGATTTTGGGATAATTAAGGGAGTACAACATCATATCCCTACAGGCCGTCATCCTCCCATCAAAGAGCGGTATAGGCCTATACCCCCAGCCCATTATCAGAAGGCTAAGGAAATGTTGCGAGATATGAAAGAAGCCGGAGTAATCAGGGATAGTTGTAGTCCCTGGGCAGCACCTCTAGTCCTGGTTAGAAAGAAAGATGGTAGCTTGAGAATGTGTGTGGATTACAGGCAGGTGAACCGCATAACACACAAGGATGCATACCCGTTACCACGTATAGAGGAGTCATTAGCTGCTCTGAAAACGGCTAACTACTTTTCTACCCTTGATCTGACTAGTGGATACTGGCAAGTGGCTGTGGCTGAGGAGGATCGTGAGGAAAACGGCTTTCACCACCCCAATGGGGCTCTGTGAGTTCGACAGAATGCCGTTTGGGCTCAGCAGTGCCCCAGGAACATTTCAGAGAGTGATGGAGAACTGCCTGGGACATCTCAATTTTGAAACCGTGCTGCTATACTTAGACGACGTCATCGTGGACTCCAAGACATATGAGGACCATCTGAAGCACCTGGCAGAAGTATTTGAGTCCCTGTCCAGGTACGGGATGAAGTTGAAACCCTCAAAATGCCATCTACTCAAACAGAAGGTACAATATTTGGGGCACATCGTCAGTTCGGAAGGAGTAGCGCCGGACCCAGAGAAAGTCACTGCCATCCAGAAGTGGCCGGAGCCGAAGAACCTCAAGGAAGTGCGACAGTTCCTGGGACTAACGGGTTACTACAGAAGGTTCGTGAAAGATTACACGAAGAAGGCAGCGCCTCTACAGGACCTCCTAGTAGGCCAATCCCTAAAGAGCAGAAATCCTCCCTTCAATTGGGGTAAGGAACAGGCTGAAGCATTCCAAAAGATGAAAGAGATCCTTACAGGCGATGAGATCTTGACGTATCCTGATTACAGCCAACCGTTCCTGCTGTACACCGATGCTAGTAATGAAGGTTTAGGAGCAGTTCTCAGTCAGAAGCAGAATGGCCAAGAAAAAGTCATCGCATATGCCAGCAGAAAACTCAGGCCAACTGAGAGGAATCCGGAAAATTATAGCAGCTTCAAGCTGGAGTTTCTGGCGCTGGTCTGGGCCATTACTGAAAGATTTAAGCACTATCTGGCCTCCAACAAGTTCACGGCGTACACAGACAACAACCCGCTAACGCACCTGGAAACGGCCAAGTTGGGCGCCATGGAGCAGCGTTGGATGGCTCGGTTGTCTAATTACCAGTTTACTATCAAGTACCGGGCAGGCCGAAAGAATGCTAATGCTGACGCATTGTCCCGAATGCCGCATGACTCTGACACGGAGGAAGAATCGGACGACCTGGAAGAAATTGAGCTACCTGCGTTCCATCGAAATGGGGTAGTCCACGAGCATCGAGTCTACAGAAAGCAGTATGGTGCAACGTTAAATCCTTTACCCCATCACAGCTGGAAAGAGACTCAGGACAGCGATCCAGTGGTCAGCCGTATCAAGGAGTTGTTAAGACAGGAAGGTTCCTCCTTGGAAAAAGATGCACCTATGTCAGCAAAGCTCCTGTGGAATGAGAGAAGCAGGTTATTCCTATACCGTGAGAAGTTGTGCAGGAGATACGTCAATCCCAGGACCCACGAGATGGTCTGGCAAATAGTGGTCCCCAAGGCAGACGTCCAAATGGTGTTGGAAGCATACCATGATCAAGCAGGACACTTTGGCTGGAGAAAGCTGGAGACCCTGTTGAGGTGCCGGTTCTACTGGGTAGGGATGCGCAGCTCCATTGAGAGGTGGTGTCGGAACTGTGGACCCTGTGGTCTCAGAAGAAAGGACTACGTTAGTCAGAGGGCACCCCTGCAGCCTATCCGGACGACTCGTCCCTTGGAGATTGTGGCCCTGGACCACGTCAAACTGTCGCCAAGTAGATCTGGATACTCATACGCCTTGACCATGGTGGACCATTACTCTAGATTTCTGGTGGTTGTACCAGTTAAGGATCAGACAGCAGTGACGGCAGCAAAAACCTTTCAAGCAAGCTTCTGCAGACCGCATGGGTATCCGGAGCAAGTATTAACCGATCAAGGACCTGCTTTCGAAGCTGATCTATTCAAGGAATTCTGTCACATGTATGGGTGTAAGAAAATTAGAACAACACCATACCATCCTCAAACCAACGGTCTTTGCGAGAAAATGAACCACATTGTCCTTGATTTGTTGAAATCCATACCATTGGAAGACAGAAATCGATGGCCGGACTTACTACCTGATTTGGTTGACTTGTATAACCATATACCTGTAAGTTCCACTAACTGCACTCCAGCCAATCTTATGAGAGCAAGGCCCGGAAGACTACCAATGGATTTAGAACTTGGAGTGGTAGAACCAGAGGCAGATGACGCTATTGAAAACTGGGACATCAATCGGTAAGAGCAATACAGAAGAGTGCAAGTCTGTGTAGAAGAAAGTCTCAATAAGGTACGGGAAAAACAGGAAGATATTTACAACAGGAATGCTCCTGCCAAGCCTTTGATGCCTGGAGAAGTGGTATTGAAAAGGAAAAGGAAAATGCACAAATTGGATAACCAGTGGGAGCAAGAACCCTACGTCGTACAAGATTCCAAATATGACAATAGAAAAGTTTGTATCATCAGTAAGGACGGAGGAAGAACAATATCCACTGTGTCCAGAGACCATTTGAAATTGTGCCCAGAACCCTTAAAGTTTCGTGAAGAGAACTCTGTCATCAATCAAGAAGAAAGAAAAGAAGAGGTCATACACACGGATCTGGGAGATTTCCCTGCAGATTGGCCGAGACTGGGAGATGCTGTAATAATTCCGGTGTTGCAATTTTATCAGCCACAAGAGGAAGTTCTACCTCCAGTTGTGCCCATGGTGCCAGTTGAGCCAGTTCAGGAGTTACCTACTCCAGCAGCACTCCAACCTGCGGAACCTCAAGAGGAAGAATCATCTGAAGCAGCGCCCCATGCTATGGGAACCCCTGGTGAAGCTGACTCACACCGCCCAGCCATCAGTACGCTTGCCAGATCCATAGAAAGATTGAGGCAGTTCTATAGTTTGCCGTTACGTAGAACAGTTGGGTTAGAGATTAATATACCTGAAGCTACTCCACGTAGATCAGAACGTACAACGAAAGGGAAGATACCTATTCGTTATCAAAAGTAGTCCTAGCAAACTAGTTTACTAAGTATGGATAATTGTATAAAGTATTGTTATGATATGTAAATTACTTGAAAATGTTTCATGATGGACTCTGAGGCTGAGGACTGAGCCAGCCCAAGAACTGATCTTGTATATAGTTGCACTTTGTGCATTCTCTACCAGCACACCTACCTCTGAACATAAAACCCGTATGGTGAGGCACTGAGTGAGGTCTGCATTCAGATGTCCTGCAGCCCACCCAGGACCCACGTTGAAGGTTTGGTGCGTGTCCTTCACAAGAATATTGTCATCTATTTATATGAAAATGTCTATTTAGTATTTTGTATTTTTCTATGCCTATTGTTATAATGCAACGTTCAAGAAATCCGTACCTCCCTGATGGGAAGAGTTTAAAATGTTACTTGTTTAAATGGAAAACAAAATGTCTTTCTTCTTATATTTCACAGCCCGGGAGTGCTGTATTTTACCAAGGGGGAATGTGTAGCCCTGGTATGTAAGGCACACAGGATCTGGAGAATGCACAGTAAGGTAACAGTTAAAGCTTGACACTCACTTACACTTCAGACACACCCACAGGGGTGTATAGGGGAGTGACGTGTAGCACAGGAGAGAGTCAGTCTAGCTTCCTGTCATCGTACAGAGCAGTCAGGGCTAGTTCTTCTCAGACAGTGAGGATTCCTGTCAGAGCTCTGGGTGAGCAGAAGATTAGTTCCTGCCAATTCAACGAAGTGGAGTCTAGTAACGGATGACTAGTTATCATCCCGAGTCTAGTCAGAGTTACCTTTTACTCAGTCTGAACTTTGAGGAAACTGAGAGTTACTCAGTGAGACCAAGGAAGAAAACTGACTTTCTATCTTCACGCTTCAGTGCTACATTGAAAGCAGAAGCAGGGCGAAGGGCATAGTGGGAAGGATTCAGAAGTGCCTTAAGGATCGGATTATCCTGCACATTGTAACCGGTCACTGGGGACCGAAGCGTCACTATAGCTCCAGGCATAGTGATAGAAAAGCCAGAGTCTTACTGGACCTTAGGTTGCAGAAAGCCGCCCTTAGAGTGCCAGTACGTAACCGAGTCAGGGGAACAAGACTTCTGAGTCCGGCGCGCGGCAAAAGAAAGTACTTAGTTCACCACTTACAAGGCTCTATCACAAAACCGGCCGGGCAGTACAGCTAGTGGGAAAAGCTGAAAACTATAGAGTTAACTTAGCTACAGGCAAGCTTGGACTCACTCATCATTTGGAAAGAGAAGGAGGCCTGTAACCTGCTCAACTGTTACCGCTACGTGCATTCATCCACCCCGAACAGCCTCCCTGGGACCTGCCTGAACAACTTGAAGTAAAAGGTATGGAAAGAAGCTTCTATGTGTGAGACTGAGTTATTTGATTGCATCCCTGCACAACCCCACCATAACTATCGACCTGAGGGAAGAGTCCCACCTGTAGGGGACCCGACATCTAGCTGCCTCACCATCCCCTCAGAGATCTACAGCAGCGCTGGTCTTAGTGATCAGAGAACTACAGGTGGCGTCACGAACTGTATATATACCTATCCCCTGTAAATATTCCCCCCAACATACGCCTGACCGCCAGGGCCACAGACCGAGCCAGCGCTACCTGTGACAACCCCATAGACTTCCATGGGCTCGGCTCTGAGTACCCCATTGCTCTGGTAAACCACAATTGTGGTGCGGGTCAAGACACGACCACCACTGTATCAAGAGACCACCTAAAACTGTGTCCAGATATGTTAAAACTTCACGAGGAAGAACTTGTTATGGAAAAAGAGAAACCAGGTGAAGTCATACACACGGACTTAGGAGATTTTCCTGCAGATTGGCCTTGTATCGGGGATGCTGTGATTATTCCAGTACTTCAATTTTACCAACCACAAGAAGCGCTTCAATGTCCAGTTGAGCCAGTTGCCGCAGCAGAAGAAATAGTTCAAGAGGAACCTGCTCCTGTAGCACCTCTGGAAGTAGAGTCTCAAGAAATGGAACCTCAAGACGTGGAACTACCAGAAGAATCCCCTGGCGAAACAGAACCGCATCGCCCAGCCACAAGTATGCTTGCCAGATCCCTAGAGAGGTTAAGGTAGTATTACAGTTTGCCAGCACGCAGGACAGATAGGCCAGATGCTACTATACCTGACACCACACCACGTAGGTCAGTACGCACAACGAAAGGAAGGTTACCTGTTAGGTACCAAGAGTAGTCCTAGCAAATTAATCCAGAATGACCCAGACAGGGTTTACTGAATTGTACAAAGTTATGAAGAGAATTGCATTTTATTGAGAATGTTATATGATGATAATGTTTACATGCTGAAGTAGTATACCCTAGTTGGGTAATGTGATAGGTGAAATGTGTTTCTTTTAAAGGACTGCGTGGCTGAGGACTTTGCCAGCCCAAAAACTGTGTTGTAAATAGTTGGCACTCAGTGCCCCATCTTGGTTTTACGTAAAGCCATTTTAACTCAGAAGCAAAACCCGTATGGTGTGGCCTTGAGTGAGGTCTGCAGCAAAGAAGTCCTGCAGCCCACCCAGGACCACCGTGGGAGGTTTAGTACGGGTCCTCCACAAGAATCCTGTATTTATTGTGTGAAAGTATTTGATATTTTTCTATTGCCATTTGTACACATTGTAACGTTTGAAGTGTCCTTACCTCCCGCAAGGGATGAGTTATGTTTATTGTTGTTATTATAAAAATTGTTTTCTTTTTCAGCCCGGGAGTGCTGATATTAACTAGGGGGGATGTGTAGCCCAGCTGCGTTTGTGCCACATGTTCCCTGTAGGATGCACAGAAAGGTAATTCACAATCACCTGATAAGCATACAACACTTCACATTTTTCCTGGTTCCACCAGAGGGAGCCCTTGAGACAGCAGTGAGATGAAGACAGTCTAGCTGAACGTTAGCTAGTCGGTGGTGTTACCTCAGAACAGAAGACACATCCTAGAACGGCAGTTACCTCAGACGAGCTGAGAGGGAGAGATAAGATCTCCTCAGAACACCGGGGAGAGACTCCTGTCAGATTAGCCTGAGGGCTGAGGAAGTTTGAGCGAGAAGCTGACATCTACTGCTGCCTGTGCTTATGTTAAGTGTGCGAGCAGGACGACAGGCAAGTGGAAAAAGGAAAAGAGAGAGTGACAGAGGTCAACTAGCATTGATAGCTAACCTCCACTCTGCACTACCAGACACCGGGTCCGAGCTTGCTAGTATATTCACAGCTAGTGGGAAAAACCGGAGACCCTGGACTTCAAGTCGCAGGGGCCCAGCAGTGCTGATACGTAACTGAGGTTAGGAAGACGGGGGTCTGGCAGGTACCGCCATAGAGACACTGTTCTGTCCACAAGAAGACCTCATCACAAGATCAGCCGGGCGAAGCAAAGAGAAGGAGTTAAACGTTGTTTTATGCAAGTTAGAAACTCACACACATCAAGAAGTAAGGAGGCCTTACACCTACTCAGTGATTACTGGACGTGCATCCTCCACCCTGAGCAGCTTCCGGGACGTGCCTGCAAATATCACCAGTAAAGGTACGGAGAGAGACTCATTGTGTGTGTCTGCCTTATTGCTTGCACCCCCTGCACCGTCATATACCTCGAGGGGTCAGTCTTACCTGTGGAAGACTTAACACCTTGCTGCCCAGTAACAACCCCTCAGAGGATTCACCCTGCAGCGCTGGTCACCCTGATCAGAAACCACAGGTGGCGTCACGAATATTTCTAAATCCCCTGTAAATATCCCCCCTTGAATGAGCGCCCAGGGCGACGGACCGAGCTGCGCTACCCGTGACCTCTCCCCCATTGAAGTGAACGGGCTCGGTGCCGAGTACCCCATAAGCCCTGGTACGTGCGACTCAGTCACATCAGGGGCTGAGTAGTGGGCACATCAGGGGCTGAGCAGTGGTCACATCAGGGACTGAGTAGTGATCACATAAGGGGCTGAGTAGTGGTCATATCAGGGGCTGAGTAGTGGTCATATCAGGGGATGAGCAGTGATCACATCAGGGGCTGAGTAGTGATCACATCAGGGGCTGACTGAGGTCATAACAGGGGATGAGCAGTGGTCACATCAGGGGCTGAGTTGTGGTGACATCAGGGGCTGAGTAGTGGGCACATCAGGGACTGAGTAGTGGGCACATCAGGGTCTGCTCAGTGGGCACATCAGGGGATGATTAGTGGGCACATCAGGGGCTGAGTAGTGAGCACATCAGAGGCTGAGTAGTGGGCACATCAGGGGCTGAGTAGTGGTCATATCAGGGGCTGAGCAGTGGTCACATCAGGGGCTGTGTTATGTTTCTGTAGCTGAGGAGAGTAAGCAAAAACGGCAATACACCAGAGAGGCTGGAACCTATTGGATTGCAGTAACCTGAACTAACCACACAACTAGAGGTAGCCGTGGAACGTTCCTACGTTGATCCTAGACGCCTCGTCACAGCCTGAGAGATAACTACACCTAAAGGCAGAAAGATGAAAGCTATCTGCCCCGGAGCAGATCCCCAAAGAAAATAGGAAGCCCCCAAACATGTAATGGCGGTTAGACAAGAGGAAGCACGGACACAGACAGAAAATAGAATGAGCAAACGCTGGGGCCCAATCTGTCTTGACAGAAAAGTACAGGAAAGGATACTCACTGCAATCCAAAAAAACCCCTAAAAAATACCAACTCTACTGATTGCAAAAACACCTGAGATCACACGACCTCTACCACCTAAATCAGTTCTCTGGTGTAACAAAACTAAGCCGCAGCCACTGGAGAAACAGGAAAAAGCAAATGAACAAACAACAGTGGCTCCAGATAAACTGAGAGGAGCACAAGCCCCCCGGAGGGGACCTGACTGACCTCCAGAGAAGTGCAGGGAACAATGCAAAAAGCAAGCACAAAAATAAAAGCAGAAAATATCTTTACTGATAGCAGAAGATGCAGGCAAGACTCAGCAAGCTACCAAATGAACCAGGAACCACAATTGAGACAAGAACAATTGACCACCGGCAACCATCATGGGAGAGAACCTTCCTTATATCAGACCAGCCATTCCTTGCTGAAAGGTTCAGTACTGTCAGTAACCACCAGAAGGAGCCTCTGCTCAGAAACCATGTTTAGCACATTCACAACAGGGCTGAGTAGTGGTCACATCATGGGCTGAGTAGTGGGCACATCAGGGGCTGAGTAGTGGGCACATCAGGGGCTGAGTAGTGGGCACATCAGGGACTAGAGAAATGAGGAGATGTCATGCTCGCGCGAGGGAGTTAATCTCCTTTCCACCAGTTACGGTATATGGGCAGGTACGGTTTGCACTATATCAGGGAGGCACAAAATCTTGAATATGAAAAAAAAATAGTGGGAATGTTTTATACAAAATAACAAACTGACTTTTTGGATGGAGAATGTGTATTACAGGCTGTTTCATAAATCAGAAGGTGGCCCGTCTTCTAGGGAAGGAGCGCAGTACTTGCGCGTGTAAGAGGAAGCAGTGATGCCCCTGAGGAGCCCTTGTGGGATGTGACCATGGTAAGGAAAGACTGCCATCTGCTGGCCGGGCGCATTCAGGTGGAACCAATTTGTACCGAAACAATTGCAGGGGGAGCAGCTTCGTGTGCTGGACCTGATCAGGTGACTCACAGGACAGAGTTATTAAAGACCTAAGCGCCAAACCGCTGGCAGATTTCTCACTACGAGAGAGAAAGGAGAAGATGAGAACCAGGGAATGACGCTGAGGCCAGCGTGACAGGCCTCAGCAGGAAGTCTGCACCACCTGAGTGCCGGTGACCGCCTGACAAGGGTCAGACTACATTTGGGAAGACCCATAGTTCGAACAGTGCTGGCCAAGGCCCTGACACTAGACATGTCCTGTCAAGAGCCGAGCCCCAAACCTCTCCCCTCCGTTCGCCAACGGTCAAGCAGCGAAGATCGGCGAGGAGACGATGAATAGAGAGGCCCGCTTGCGATTGCAGATGGATAGCGCGAGTGAGCAGGGTTGTCACTTTCAGCTAGGGTGCAGGGGCCGGCTGGGGTTAGGACAACAGGTTGGGAGGGGGCCGGTTGGTGCGTGGTAGGCTTAATGTGCTTTAATAGACTTTGTGAGAAAGACTTATGGCCTAACGGGAAAATCGATGACCCCTGCTGGGGCCAAGTTAAATAGAGAGAACCCGTGGCTGGGCGGACCACCTCCGTGAAGAGAACATTCCGTTCTTAGTTCACCCATTCTGTTGTTTGGTTTATCGGTGATTAGCTTTGTTGTTATCAACAACTGTTTGGAATTACTGTAAATTATTACTGTATTTAAACGGAATTATACCGTTCCCTGACTGTTCTTGCCTTGCGTTGTCTGTGCGTGGCATCCAGGCTCCTGTATAACACAAGCTTGCCTAGGAGGAGGCTGAATTCTTGGATCCGACCATCTTCACCATCCGTGCCCACCACCAATGATGGAGAAGTCATTGGTGGCGTCACAGCGTGCCTAGTTCTGAGCACCGGCACAACCATGTCATGTCATCTGCTCCTGGAGTATGGACTCATTTTGGGGTTAGGTGGACATTGTGCAGGGTCTACAGGCATTACTCAGGGGTGTGTTTTATATGCACGGGTCGGCATGAGATAAAAAATAGAAAGGGACTTCCAAAACAAGTGTTTTTTTGCTTCATTTGTGTTTATCGTGTAGCTAAGCCCCGGTTTATTAGTGAAGGTGCACACAGAGTTTTCGAGGTGATCAAAAATGATGCGTGTTCTAGATTGAACAAGTGGATTCTAGAAAAACAACCTTCTTTGGTGAGGTTTTGGAAAAGTTTTAAAGAGTTTTTTTTTGACAGTTCCGAATTTGGAGTGTTTTCCTCAGGAGCCGCTTCAAGGACAGAACACGGACTTTCATTTTTCCAACCCAAGAGTTTATCAAAACCTGAAGAGGAGAAAAATTGATGAAAAGACGGAACGTCTGAGCAGAAAAGGGGTTTTACAATAAACGGAACAACAAAGCGTTTCAACGTTTTTTGGGGGCATTTTTTGGGGTGTCTTTTGGAACGGACTCACCCCCGAAAACCTCTGGTCAGGTCTCTGGATCGGGGTCTGCTCGGCTGCTCTTGGTTTCTCGCTCACATTCATAGTCTTTTGGATCCTCTCGTATTGCCGGATGGTGGATCGTTATCGCAGGTACTTTGCGCCATAAAAATAATGTGATTTGCATATTATGGCTTTGTGTGTGGCTATTAGGCGGTTAGCAGCGAACATCTCACTGAAGGATATGCAATTCGAGAAAGGTCATGACGGCTTGTTTCAGAGAATAAACTGACATTTGTGAGCAGGGAGCGGCGTGGAGAGGGTCATCCGGTCACACTGACGTGATAATGGGGCCTGCGCCAAAAATTCATTGCCTCTATCCTGCAGTGAATAATAACGGCGAGCAGGAAACATCCATTTATATTTCCTGCTCGCATTAGTCTGATTATCTGTGATATAGTCAGTGGTCTAGGGGCAGGGGGTCACAGCGGTCACTAAACCCAAGGGGTCCTCAGGTCTTATTGACACTGCAAACCCTACAGGACTCGACCCTAAATCTCCCGCTGGTGGAGAGTATCAGGACGCTGTGCGAAGTGAAGTTGTGCCCGGAAGTAGAGAGAAGGGCCTTTATTGGTTGGGAATTATTTTATAGACTTATTTCAGGATTCAATGAACTATTTCTTCAATCCGGTTATTGTGGCAAATGGATTGACTTATTCCATATCACAGCCTTCATTAAGAATAGAAATCTTGCAATTCTCACACCGACCACTGGGGCTTTGGTAGACTCTGACTTCCTGTTGTTTCAGGAAGCACACAAATATTAGATGCAATGAGCAGACCCTGACCCTATCTGTTGTATCAAAGCATCTAATTAGCATTGTACAGGAAGGGGAAGAAGTGAGCTGTGACATCATCTATTGTGAATGGTGGATCCTGTGTTATCTACTGTGTATAGAGGTGTTATCAGTCATTGTACAGGAGGTGGAGGTGAGCTGTGACATCACCTATTGTGAATGGTGGATCCTGTGTTATCTACTGTATATAGAGGTGTTATCAGTCATTGTACAGGAGGAGGAGGAGGTGAGCTGTGATATCACCTATTGTGAATGGTGGATCCTGTGTTATCTACTATATATAGAGGTGATATCAGTCATTGTACAGGAGGAGGAGGTGAGCTGTGATATCACCTATTGTGAATGGTGGATCCTGTGTTATCTACTGTGTATAGAGGTGTTATCAGTCATTGTACAGGAGGTGGAGGTGAGCTGTGACATCACCTATTGTGAATGGTGGATCCTGTGTTATCTACTGTATATAGAGGGTTTATCAGTCAGTGTACAGGAGGAGGAGGTGAGCTGTGATATCACCTATTGTGAATGGTGGATCCTGTGTTATCTACTGTATATAGAGGTGTTATCAGTCATTGTACAGGAGGAGGTGAGCTGTGACATCATCTATTGTGAATTCTGTGTTATCTACTGTATATGGAGGCGTTATTAGTCATTGTACAGGAGGAGGAGGTGAGCTGTGACATCACCTATTGTTAATGGTGGATCCTGTGTTTACTGTATATAGAGGGGTTATCAGTCATTGTACAGGAGGAGGAGGTGAGCTGTGACATCATCTATTGTGAATGGTGGACCCTGTGTTATCTACTGTATACAGAGGTGTTATCAGTCATTGTACAGGAGGAGGAGGTGAGCTGTGATATCACCTATTGTGAATGGTGGATCCTGTGTTATCTACTGTATATAGAGGTGTTATCAGTCATTGTACAGGAGGAGGAGGAGGTGTGACATCACCTATTGTGAATGGTGGACCCTGTGTTATCTACTGTATACAGAGGTGTTATCAGTCATTGTACAGGAGGAGGAGGTGAGCTGTGATATCACCTATTGTGAATGGTGGATCCTGTGTTATCTACTGTATATAGAGGTGTTATCAGTCATTGTACAGGAGGAGGAGGTGAGCTGTGACATCACCTATTGTGAATGGTGGATCCTGTGTTATCTGCTGTATATAGAGGTGTTATCAGTCATTGTACAGGAGGAGGAGGTGAGCTGTGATATCACCTATTGTGAATGGTGGATCCTGTGTTATCTACTGTATATAGAGGTGTTATCAGTCATTGTACAGGAGGAGGAGGTGTGACATCACCTATTGTGAATGGTGGACCCTGTGTTATCTACTGTATACAGAGGTGTTATCAGTCATTGTACAGGAGGAGGAGGTGAGCTGTGATATCACCTATTGTGAATGGTGGATCCTGTGTTATCTACTGTATATAGAGGTGTTATCAGTCATTGTACAGGAGGAGGAGGTGAGCTGTGATATCACCTATTGTGAATGGTGGATCCTGTGTTATCTACTGTATATGGAGGCGTTATCAGTCATTGTACAGGAGGAGGAGGTGAGCTGTGATATCACCTATTGTGAATGGTGGATCCTGTGTTATCTACTGTATATGGAGGCGTTACCAGTCATTGTACAGGAGGAGGAGGTGAGCTGTGATATCACCTATTGTGAATGGTGGATCCTGTGTTATCTACTGTATATAGAGGTGTTATCAGTCATTGTACAGGAGGAGGAGGTGAGCTGTGATATTGACGCGCACCACATTGGTGGTACCAGGGCTATGGGGTACTCGGAACCGAGCCCATGGAAGTCTATGGGGAATGTCACTGGCAGCAGAGCTCGGTCCGTGGCCCTGGCGGTCATGCAATGGGGGAATATTTACAGGGGATTGTAGATATAGTAGTTCGTGACGCCACCTGTGGTTTCTGATCCGATTGACCAGCGCTGCAGGGTAGATCTCTGAGGGGATGTTATGGCAGCTAGGTGTTAAGTCCCCCACAGGTGGGACTGGTCCCTCAAAGTCTATGGTGGTGATGCAGGGTGCAGATAAGAATTCAGTCACACACAATGCAGTCTCTTTCCATACCTTTACTTGTGGATGTTGCAGGTATGTCCCGGGAAGCTGGTCAGGTTGGAGAATGCACATTCAGGAAAACTGTTGAGCAGGTTAGAGGCCTCCTTTCCCCTTGTAAAGTGTGTGAGTACAAACTTGCATAAAGTCAAGTGCAACTCTTTCAATAGCAACTACGCCTGGCCGACATTGTGGTGGAGTCTTCTATGTCTCTGATTATCAGATGTTGAGAGAACTAAGTCCTTACTTTTGTCGTGCACTGACTCAAAGTCCCCGTTCTCCCTGACTCCGGTTACGTATCAGCGCTTAGGGCTACCTTCTGCGACTTGAAGTCCAGAAAGGCCTCCGGTTTTCTTATTACTAGACGTGAAGTACTAGCAATGCTTCGGACCCCGGTGTCCGGTTTAATTGAGTGAGGGTGATTTGTCCCTTTGTCACTCTTACTTCTCCACTCGCCCTTCGCCCTGCTCTCGCCCTTAACATAAGCACGTGTAGCAATGGTATAAAGGTCAGCTTTCCTTCAGTGCTCACTGACCTGTTCTCAGTTGACTCGATGCTATAACTGCTGTGATTCCTTTCCTTCTTAGACCCCACTTCGAGTGGCTATCAGGAACTTCTGTCAACTGATTTCAATGCACGCTCTGAGAGTCACTTTCCACTTTCTTAGGAACACAGGCAGCTTGTTCTGAGTAGCAGGTTAAGGGGTAGCTCTGACTAGGCTAAGATGATTCACTTCACCCGTACTAGCCTCCACTTCCGTATAAGATGAGCTACACAAGCTCTGTCAGGATTCAGTCTTCTCTCCTCTCCCTCCAAGACTAATCTGATCTGTCTCTGACTGAAACAGAAACTAAACTGAACTTCTCCGTCCAAAGACAGGAACTTGAATGACTCACTATTGCTACGTCACACTACTAAATAGTCTGAAATGCCTCTAGTGGCAATGCTGGGAAGTGTGTGATGTGAATGAATATCAGGCTTTACAGTTACCTTCTTGTGCATTTTCCAGGAGACATGTGTGCCTTGCGCAGCGGGGCCACACATCCCCCCCTAGTTAAACTCAGCACTCCCGGGCTGAAATAGAAAAGAAAAACATTTTTGTTTTGCATATAACATCAACATAATAACTCATCCCTTGCGGGAGGTAAAGACTCTTGAACGTTACAATTTGTACATAGATCAGTAGAAAATTATCAAAATACTTTTCAATAAATATACACAGTATAAGACAAGATTCTTGTGGAGGACCCGCACCAAAAACCTCCCACGTGGGTCCTGGGTGGGCTGCAGGACTTCATTGCTGCAGACCTCACTCTAGGCCACACCATACGGGTTTTTCTTCAGAGGTAGGTACATATGGCTTTATGTAAAACCAAGATGGGGCACCGAAGTGCGAACTATTTACAATAAAGTTTTTGGGCTGGCAAAGTCCACAGCCACGCAGTCCTTTGCATGATAAAACATTTTTCAAGTAAAATCACATTATACTTTAACTCTTTACCCAGCCGGGTATTCTACTTTAAATAAACATAGTAGTAAACATCATTCAACATTTCAACGAAGTGCAAATTTTTCCATAAAACATCTTCAAACTTTGTACATGTTCAGTTGCAGTAAACCCCTGTCTGGGTCCTACTGGTTTTCTTCTTTCTTGCTGATGACTATTACTTTTTCCATCCCTGGGGCCAGAAGTATACGATGCCCTTGGGAACCCATCACAAGAAGATCGTGTCCTGCAATATACGTTTGTGTAGCGACATCTTTTGTTTGATCTGGGGACCCAACGGGTGTCTCCCTGGCGTAGAACGCAGGTTGCGTTGCAGAAGGTGCCGCAGTGTACAATTCAGATTGCGCTTCAGAACTGGTCGCAGGTTGCGATGCTGAAATGGTCGCAGGTTGCGTTATGGGTGCACGGCCTGGTGCGGACGCCAAAGATGACGCTGCTGGGACTTGCAGTACTGTGGCACGGAAGACCTCACTGGCTTCAGGGACGGGGTCGCTGACACGGGTAACGTGTAAGGCGTACCACCCTTTTAACCCCCAGTGCCGCGTGTAGCTGACAATGTCCCCGTTTACAAGATCCCTCCCCGGGTGCCCGATGGGTAAGTGGGACTCCACATCTCTCCGACTCACAAAGATCTCTTGGTATAGGCCCGGCTCATGTATGAAGCCCCAGCCTTTGCGGAGCTGGAACCCTGTTATGCACCCCTGGCGCCGCGGTTCCGTCGTGTACCTTTGTTCTTCCGGACGGTCTCCTTGTCAGCGAGGAACTTTTCATGGTACCGCTGCCGCTGCTGCTGCGCCTCTCTCTGCTCCTGTTGGCGTTGCTTATCCCGATCACGGCGTCGCTGCTCATTCTCCACTTTTACAGCATAAGTGACGTCATCCAGATACTGCATTGCGTCCCAATCGATTTCTGGCAATGATGACTGGGACCCCTCCGGTGTTCCTACCGGGGAACTGTAATCTGCTGCGGCCTCCTGGCCTAGCTGGCACTCCGGAACAGGCAGGACTCCCTCAGCCTCCTTCTCTTCCACCGCTCCATCGGTGGGGTCAGGTACAGCTCTTTTGGGGCCGGCCTCCGGTTTTCCTTCAGCTTTCTTCAGCAGTGACACAGGAAGGTCAGGTAATGGCGTTGTTCCTGTAGGAGAGAGCACTGCGTCCCACAGCAGCCGCTGTGTCTGGGTACACCAGCGTCTCTCGGTCTCCTCAATGTCTGCCTGGCGCTGGATCAACTTTTTAAGCGCCGCATTCTCTCCTTTATCTCCAGCAGGGTTTGTTGAAGGTCCCGGACTAGGGATGGCTCCGGTTCAAGCAACAGCTTTACTGGGGAACGGGGCCTGCGCTCCACCACTCCCTCACACAGCTGCTCTTGTCCTTCTGCCATCTCTCTCCAGGCCAGACTGTGTTTTCCATCAGGAACAATCTGGTCTCCTCCGTGGAGGCGGGATTTGCGCTTCCTCTTTTTTGCATAGAAGATTAAGAGAAGGCGGATCTCCCTTGCAGTGGGATAGGATCTCACATTATAGTAGCATTTTGAGAGGGCAGCCATAACTTTCGCGCCACAGGGGGGGGGTACGCCCACGAATGCACGCCCACCTTATTCACCAGCGCCTCAGGGCGCGAATATGGCGGCAAAATGGCGGAAAATGGCGCCAAAAATCACAAAAACGCTACACAGTCTTTTTGCACAAAACAGTTCAATAGGCACACAGGACTCACAAATTGTAAGCTTCTTATCCTGTTTGTGACGCCAAAGATGACGCGCACCACATTGGTGGTACCAGGCTATGGGGTACTCGGAACCGAGCCCATTGATTTCTATGGGAGATGTCACTGGCAGCAGAGCTCGGTCCGTGGCCCTGGCGGTCATGCAATGGGGGAATATTTACAGGGGATTGTAGATTAGAATAGTTCGTGACGCCACCTGTGGTTTCTGATCCGATTGACCAGCGCTGCAGGGTAGATCTCTGAGGGGATGTTATGGCAGCTAGGTGTTAAGTCCCCCACAGGTGGGACTGGTCCCTCAAAGTCTATGGTGGTGATGCAGGGTGCAGATAAGAATTCAGTCACACACAATGCAGTCTCTTTCCATACCTTTACTTGTAGATGTTGCAGGTATGTCCCGGGAAGCTGGTCAGGTTGGAGAATGCACATTCAGGAAAACTGTTGAGCAGGTTAGAGGCCTCCTTTCCCTTGTAAAGTGTGTGAGTACAAACTTGCATAAAGTCAAGTGCAACTCTTTCAATAGCAACTACGCCTGGCCGACATTGTGGTGGAGTCTTCTATGTCTCTGATTATCAGATGTTGAGAGAACTAAGTCCTTACTTTTGTCGTGCACTGACTCAAAGTCCCCGTTCTCCCTGACTCCGGTTACGTATCAGCGCTTAGGGCTACCTTCTGCGACTTGAAGTCCAGAAAGGCCTCCGGTTTTCTTATTACTAGACGTGAAGTACTAGCAATGCTTCGGACCCCGGTGTCCGGTTTAATTGAGTGAGGGTGATTTGTCCCTTTGTCACTCTTACTTCTCCACTCGCCCTTCGCCCTGCTCTCGCCCTTAACATAAGCACGTGTAGCAATGGTATAAAGGTCAGCTTTCCTTCAGTGCTCACTGACCTGTTCTCAGTTGACTCGATGCTATAACTGCTGTGATTCCTTTCCTTCTTAGACCCCACTTCGAGTGGCTATCAGGAACTTCTGTCAACTGATTTCAATGCACGCTCTGAGAGTCACTTTCCACTTTTCTTAGGAACACAGGCAGCTTGTTCTGAGTAGCAGGTTAAGGTGTAGCTCTGACTAGGCTAAGATGATTCACTTCACCCGTACTAGCCTCCACTTCCGTATAAGATGAGCTACACAAGCTCTGTCAGGATTCAGTCTTCTCTCCTCTCCCTCCAAGACTAATCTGATCTGTCTCTGACTGAAACAGAAACTAAACTGAACTTCTCCGTCCAAAGACAGGAACTTGAATGACTCACTATTGCTACGTCACACTACTAAATAGTCTGAAATGCCTCTAGTGGCAATGCTGGGAAGTGTGTGATGTGAATGAATATCAGGCTTTACAGTTACCTTCTTGTGCATTTTCCAGGAGACATGTGTGCCTTGCGCAGCGGGGCCACACATCCCCCCTAGTTAAACTCAGCACTCCCGGGCTGAAATAGAAAAGAAAAACATTTTTGTTTTGCATATAACATCAACATAATAACTCATCCCTTGCGGGAGGTAAAGACTCTTGAACGTTACAATTTGTACATAGATCAGTAGAAAATTATCAAAATACTTTTCAATAAATATACACAGTATAAGACAAGATTCTTGTGGAGGACCCGCACCAAAAACCTCCCACGTGGGTCCTGGGTGGGCTGCAGGACTTCATTGCTGCAGACCTCACTCTAGGCCACACCATACGGGTTTTTCTTCAGAGGTAGGTACATATGGCTTTATGTAAAACCAAGATGGGGCACCGAAGTGCGAACTATTTACAATAAAGTTTTTGGGCTGGCAAAGTCCACAGCCACGCAGTCCTTTGCATGATAAAACATTTTTCAAGTAAAATCACATTATACTTTAACTCTTTACCCAGCCGGGTATTCTACTTTAAATAAACATAGTAGTAAACATCATTCAACATTTCAACGAAGTGCAAATTTTTCCATAAAACATCTTCAAACTTTGTACATGTTCAGTTGCAGTAAACCCCTGTCTGGGTCCTACTGGTTTTCTTCTTTCTTGCTGATGACTATTACTTTTTCCATCCCTGGGGCCAGAAGTATACGATGCCCTTGGGAACCCATCACAAGAAGATCGTGTCCTGCAATATACGTTTGTGTAGCGACATCTTTTGTTTGATCTGGGGACCCAACGGGTGTCTCCCTGGCGTAGAACGCAGGTTGCGTTGCAGAAGGTGCCGCAGTGTACAATTCAGATTGCGCTTCAGAACTGGTCGCAGGTTGCGATGCTGAAATGGTCGCAGGTTGCGTTATGGGTGCACGGCCTGGTGCGGACGCCAAAGATGACGCTGCTGGGACTTGCAGTACTGTGGCACGGAAGACCTCACTGGCTTCAGGGACGGGGTCGCTGACACGGGTAACGTGTAAGGCGTACCACCCTTTTAACCCCCAGTGCCGCGTGTAGCTGACAATGTCCCCGTTTACAAGATCCCTCCCGGGTGCCCGATGGGTAAGTGGGACTCCACATCTCTCCGACTCACAAAGATCTCTTGGTATAGGCCCGGCTCATGTATGAAGCCCCAGCCTTTGCGGAGCTGGAACCCTGTTATGCACCCCTGGCGCCGCGGTTCCCGTCGTGTACCTTTGTTCTTCCGGACGGTCTCCTTGTCAGCGAGGAACTTTTCATGGTACCGCTGCCGCTGCTGCTGCGCCTCTCTCTGCTCCTGTTGGCGTTGCTTATCCCGATCACGGCGTCGCTGCTCATTCTCCACTTTTACAGCATAAGTGACGTCATCCAGATACTGCATTGCGTCCCAATCGATTTCTGGCAATGATGACTGGGACCCCTCCGGTGTTCCTACCGGGGAACTGTAATCTGCTGCGGCCTCCTGGCCTAGCTGGCACTCCGGAACAGGCAGGACTCCCTCAGCCTCCTTCTCTTCCACCGCTCCATCGGTGGGGTCAGGTACAGCTCTTTTGGGGCCGGCCTCCGGTTTTCCTTCAGCTTTCTTCAGCAGTGACACAGGAAGGTCAGGTAATGGCGTTGTTCCTGTAGGAGAGAGCACTGCGTCCCACAGCAGCCGCTGTGTCTGGGTACACCAGCGTCTCTCGGTCTCCTCAATGTCTGCCTGGCGCTGGATCAACTTTTTAAGCGCCGCATTCTCCTCCTTTATCTCCAGCAGGGTTTGTTGAAGGTCCCGGACTAGGGATGGCTCCGGTTCAAGCAACAGCTTTACTGGGGAACGGGGCCTGCGCTCCACCACTCCCTCACACAGCTGCTCTTGTCCTTCTGCCATCTCTCTCCAGGCCAGACTGTGTTTTCCATCAGGAACAATCTGGTCTCCTCCGTGGAGGCGGGATTTGCGCTTCCTCTTTTTTGCATAGAAGATTAAGAGAAGGCGGATCTCCCTTGCAGTGGGATAGGATCTCACATTATAGTAGCATTTTGAGAGGGCAGCCATAACTTTCGCGCCACAGGGGGGGGGTACGCCCACGAATGCACGCCCACCTTATTCACCAGCGCCTCAGGGCGCGAATATGGCGGCAAAATGGCGGAAAATGGCGCCAAAAATCACAAAAACGCTACACAGTCTTTTTGCACAAAACAGTTCAATAGGCACACAGGACTCACAAATTGTAAGCTTCTTATCCTGTTTGTGACGCCAAAGATGACGCGCACCACATTGGTGGTACCAGGGCTATGGGGTACTCGGAACCGAGCCCATTGATTTCTATGGGAGATGTCACTGGCAGCAGAGCTCGGTCCGTGGCCCTGGCGGTCATGCAATGGGGGAATATTTACAGGGGATTGTAGATTAGAATAGTTCGTGACGCCACCTGTGGTTTCTGATCTGATTGACCAGCGCTGCAGGGTAGACCTCTAAGGGGCTGTTATGGCAGCTAGGTGTTAAGTCCCCCACAGGTGGGACTGGTCCCTCAAAGTCTATGGTGGTGATGCAGGGTGCAGATAAGAATTCAGTCACACACAATGCAGTCTCTTTCCATACCTTTACTTGTAGATGTTGCAGGTATGTCCCGGGAAGCTGGTCAGGTTGGAGAATGCACATTCAGGGAACTGTTGAGCAGGTTAGAGGCCTCCTTTCTCCTTAATGTGTATGTGAGTACAAACTTGCATAAAGTCAAGTGCAACTCTTTCAATAGCAACTACGCCCGGCCGACATTGTGGTGGAGTCTTCTATGTCTCTGATTATCAGATGTTGAGAGAACTAAGTCCTTACTTTTGTCGTGCACTGACTCAAAGTCCCCGTTCTCCCTGACTCCGGTTACGTATCAGCGCTTAGGGCTACCTTCTGCGACTTGAAGTCCAGAAAGGCCTCCGGTTTTCTTATTACTAGACGTGAAGTACTAGCAATGCTTTGGACCCCGGTGTCCGGTTTAATTGAGTGAGGGTGATTTGTCCCTTTGTCACTCTTACTTCTCCACTCGCCCTTCGCCCTGCTCTCGCCCTTAACATAAGCACGTGTAGCAATGGTATAAAGGTCAGCTTTCCTTCAGTGCTCACTGACCTGTTCTCAGTTGACTCGATGCTATAACTGCTGTGATTCCTTTCCTGTTTTCCTTCTTAGACCCCACTTCGAGTGGCTATCAGGAACTTCTGTCAACTGATTTCAATGCACGCTCTGAGAGTCACTTTCCACTTTCTTAGGAACACAGGCAGCTTGTTCTGAGTAGCAGGTTAAGGGGTAGCTCTGACTAGGCTAAGATGATTCACTTCACCCGTACTAGCCTCCACTTCCGTATAAGATGAGCTACACAAGCTCTGTCAGGATTCAGTCTTCTCTCCTCTCCCTCCAAGACTAATCTGATCTTCTCTGTCCAAAGACAGGAACTTGAATGACTCACTATTGCTACGTCACACTACTAAATAGTCTGAAATGCCTCTAGTGGCAATGCTGGGAAGTGTGTGATGTGAATGAATATCAGGCTTTACAGTTACCTTCTTGTGCATTTTCCAGGAGACATGTGTGCCTTGCGCAGCGGGGCCACACATCATTACCTATTGTGAATGGTGGATCCTGTGTTATCTACTGTATATAGAGGTGTTATCAGTCATTGTATAATAACAGGAGGAGGTGAGCTGTGACATTACCTATTGTGAATGGTGAATCCTGTGCTATCTGTAGATAGGTGTTATCAGTCATTGTTATCCTGTCTCTGATTATAAAGAACCTGATGAAAACTCTTCTTGGAAGGACAGGATGTAGGAGTCTAAAATAGCCCCAGTGGCCAGTGTGAGAATTGAAAAATTACTATTTTTGCTTTCTTTTCAGTTCGTAGATGAGCAAATCGATGGGAGTCAAATTAGCTACAAATTTCACAAAGTTAATTTACAGTACAGACCAAAAGTTTGGACACACCTTCTCATTTAAAGATTTTTCTGTACTTTCATGACTGTGAAAATTGTACATTCACACTGAAGGCATCAAAACTATGAATTAACACATGTGGAATTATACATTACACTTTACAAAAAAGTGTGAAACAACTGAAAATATGTCTTATATTCTAGGTTCTTCAAAGTAGCCACCTTTTGCTTTGATGACTGCTTTTTTGCACACTCTTGGCATTCTCTTGATGAGCTTCAAGAAGTAGTCACCGGAAATGGTTTTCACTTCACAGGTGTGCCCTGTCAGGTTTAATAATGGGATTTCTGGCCTTATAAATGGGGTTGGGACCATCAGTTGTGTTGTGCAGAAGTCTGGTGGATACACAGCTGATAGTCCTACTGAATAGACTGTTAGAATTTGTATTGTGGCAAGAAAAAAGCAGCTAAGTAAAGAAAAACAAGTGGCCATCATTACTTTAAGAAATGAAGGTCAGTCAGTCTGAAAAATTGGGAAAACGTTGAAAGTGTCCCCAAGTGCAGCTGCAAAAACCATCAAGCGCTACAAAGAAACTGGCTCACATGAGGACCGCCTCAGGAAAGAAAGACCAAGAGTCACCTCTGCTTCTGAGGATAAGTTTATCCGAGTCACCAGCCTCAGAAATCGCAGGTTTACAGCAGCTCAGATTAGAGACCAGGTCAATGCCACACAGAGTTCTAGCAGCAGACACATCTCTACAACAACTGTTAAGAGGAGACTTTGTGCAGCAGGCCTTCATGGTAAAATAGCTGCTAGGAAACCACTGCTAAGGACAGGCAACAAGCAGAAGAGACTTGTTTGGGCTAAAGAACACAAGGACTGGACATTAGACCAGTGGAAATCTGTGCTTTGGTCTGATGAGTCCAAATTTGAGATCTTTGGTTCCAACCACCGTGTCTTTGTGCGACGCAGAAAAGGTGAACGGATAGACTCTACATGACTGGTTCCCACCGTGAAGCATGGAGGAGGTGGTGTGATGTGTGGGGGGGCTTTGCTGGTGACACTTTGGGGATTTATTCAAAATTGAAGGCATACTGAAGCAGCATGGCTACCACAGCATCTTGCAGCAGCATGCTATTCCATCCGGTTTGCGTTTAGTTGGACCATCATTTATTTTTCAACAGGACAATGACCCAAAACACACCTCCAGGCTGTGTAAGGGCTATCTGACCAAGAAGGAGAGTGATGACCTGGCCTCCACAGTCATGACCTGGCCTCCACAGTCACCAGACCTGAACCCAATCTAGATGGCTTGGGGTGAGCTGGACCGCAGAGTGAAGGCAAAATGGCCAACAAGTGCTAAGCATCTCTGGGAACTCCTTCAAGATTGTTGGAAGACCATTCCTGGTGACTACCTCTTGAAGCTCATCAAGAGAATGCCAAGAGTGTGCAAAGCAGTCATCAAAGCAAAAGGTGGCTACTTTGAAGAATCTAGAATATAAGACATATTTTCAGTTGTTTCACACTTTTTTGTAAAGTGTAATGTATAATTCCACATGTGTTAATTCATAGTTTTGATGCCTTCAGTGTGAATGTACAATTTCCATAGTCATGAAATTACAGAAAAATCTTTAAATGAGAAGGTGTGTCCAAACTCTTGGTCTGTACTGTACATTCACTAGAATCTGTTTGTTTGTTTTTTATTAAAATTGCATGAATGTAGAAAAATGACAACTGAGCAGTATCTATATATTTCTGGATTTCATGGCAGTCAGGTTTAATTTGTGGATAAATGGTATTTAATGGGTTACATAGAATCGATCTGAGCTGCAGGTGCCGGATGTGTCGTACAGCTGGCACCCACCATGTGTGGCGCGGTCCGGGACGCGCGTCATACACCCGCACCCGACCTAGGATGTGCTGTTATGTCCTATGCCAGGAAGGGGTTAATGAGCATAACCGCTCTTCCTTTTTTCTTTCTTTGGAACTTTCGTTATTTTATTTTCTTACACTGGAAATTTCGAATGTAAAGACGCCAATTAATTCGCAGATGGAAAAATTAAATTTTTTTGTCTTATTCCAAGACTGTAATGACGGCAATAACAGCGAGATAATCAGGCACTAGGTAAAAAACAGCCGTAAAATGTATATGGCCGTGGAACAGGGAAAAATAGAAGCGGGCCTGAAAATGATCCTATTAAACGAAGGAATATGTAAGGTCGGCGGCCGGTAGCGATCATGTCCTCATCTCGATCCGGGAGGAAAGAAAGGCTCGGGTTATAGAGTGATAACAAAGCCGCACCGACATCATCTGGAACGGATGGGTCCCAACTGGACCATAAATGCCTGGAGGTGCGATCGCTGCGCAGACACGTCGGTGTCTCTACAAACTTCCATGGAGCATCTTTATCAGGCCTCGAAGTGCAACTAAACTGCACAGAAAAAAGGATAAAATAGAAATAATTGTGTTTTCTCCGATGTCTCCAGTATTATTCACGTGCAATGTTTCTGTGTGGCCCAGCTGCGCTTGGTACACATGTTTCCTGGAGAGTGCACAGGAAGTTAATTGCAAAACCTGATATTCATTCACATCTCACACTTCCCAGGAGCCACCAGAGGGAGCCCCTTAGATTCAGGTATTTAGGGGCGTGGAGAAATGCAGCAGTAGGCATTCTAGCCAGACAGCTATTCTAGTTGTTGGTTGTACCTCAGACAGTTCAGTTCTCCTCAGGACACCAAAGTGAGAGGATTCCTGTCAGAGCTCAGTCTGAGCTAGAGTGAGTTAGTTCAAGTTCTGGTCTTGGAGGGAGAGGAGAGAAGACTGATTCCTGACAGAGCTCAGGTAGTTCATCTTGAGCCGAAGTGGAGGCTAGTACGAGTGGAAGAAATCACTCTAGCCTAGTCAGAGCTACATCTGAAGCCGTTATCTCAGAACAAGCTGCCTGTGTTCCTAAGAACGTGGAAAGTGACTCTCGGAGCTACAGCGTGTATACAGTCTGATGGAACGTCCTGTGAGCTGCTCTGGACAGAGTTTAGAAAGGAAAGAAGGAAGGGGACTACAGCAGTTATAACATCGAGTCAACTGAGAGCAGGTCAGTGAGCATTGGAAGGAAAGCTGACAACTATACCTATGCTACCCGTGTTTGTTAAGGTAAGGAGGGCGAAGGCGGTGGTGAAAGAAGGCAAGTGACTCGGTGAAACCCTTCACTAAATTGACCGGACACCGGGTCCGAAGCATTGTAGTACTTCACGGTATGATAAAAAAATCGGGAGGCCTTGCTGGATTAAGTCGCAGAAGGTAGCCCTGTGTTGATACGAACGGAGTCAGGGGAACAAGGATTTTAGCAAGTGCCTGCTTAGAAGGACTTGTTCTTTCCAACATCTGATTTCAGGAAGAGAAGGCTTACACAATGTCGGCCGGGTAGCTGTGCATTCGATTAAACGACTTATGCAAGTTAGGACTCAAAATATTCAAAGGTAAAGGGGGCCCTTTAAAAACCCTGCTCACGTTTACTGAAGTGCATTCCCAACCTGACCGTTCCCGGGACATTCCTGCCACAAATCATAAGGTATGGGAAAGAGATGAATTGTGTGTGTGACTTATTATTGCAAACCATTGACTTTGAGGGAACGTCCCACCTGTGGGGGATTAAATCTGTGCCTAATAAATCCCCTCGAAGATTAACCCTGCAGCGCTGGCTATTGATCAGAAAACAGGTGGCGTCACAAACAAATTTATACTAAAATCCCTGTAAAATATCCCCCCATTGTAATAGGCCCGGGTACGGACACTCTGCGCCGTACACCCCCATAGACTTATGGGCTTGGTGGAGACCCCAAAGCCTGGTCCCCATGTGCGACTCATTTCCCGGACGGAGCGAAAATGCGCATAAAGCACAATGGGGTTTGTTTTACAGGGTCAAGAATATTTACAGAAATATGGTTCCATGGGTTATGGGGTTCCAAGGGAAGGGTCACCATTACGAAGCCGAGTAAGTAGAGAGCGCTGGTTTCACAATTTTGTGTTTTCAAATTTTGTGTGCAGTAAATAACCACCAGTGTTGTTGGATGGAGGTAAAAAGGAGGAGAGACACTGGGGACCATCGGGCAGAGTGGAATGAATCTTTTACGAGTTAAAATCCTAACAGGGCAGATCAGCAGGACAGGTCACGTATTAGGACCTGAGAGTTTAGCTTTCTACACCCGAGCTCCAAACAGTGATCAGTGGGGTGCCGACCCGACAACCGATATTGATGACTCAGTAAGAGGACTTTCTAAGAAATTTTTAAGTAACTCATATAAATTCTTAACCTAATATTTCCTTCTCCCTGCCCATCACGTGTTGTCACCCCACCTCAGGAATTCCCCAACTGAATTTCCTTACTTTTGAAGGCCTCAAAAACCGTATTGTCATGTAATTCATTCTCCATTATGCACAAAATCATTTTCCGCTCATTAAACTCCATTCTATCTGAATGTTGCCTCTGGTTAACCCTTTGTCCAGCTCGCTCCACTGAAAACCTCCTCCGTGGAATTTTGATTGTTGTCCACTATAAAAAAGAATGCAAATTATCACACTTACCCCACAAAGTTTCACAAGTGCACCGCCCACATCTCCTCTCTCCGACCCCCAAATCCTCCCATCCTCCCACAATGCCCATGCTTACATCTCCTCCCATCTTTCTACCACCTACCTGTCCTCTACATGCACCACGTCTACATTCCTATCTCTGTCCCACCCTACCTGTCCTTCCACAGTGTGCACCACCTGTGTCCTTCCTCATTCTGTCTACACCCATAGCAACCCCCTCCCTGTGCTGCACCGCCATAATTCTCCTTCCTACTCTGCCCACCCCCCACCCACCTCTCCACAATGGCATCACCTTGCGCCCCTCATCTCTGTCCACCACCACCGTCCCCACAAGCCACAAACCTACATTCCCCCATCTCTGTCCACCACCCTACCGTCCTCCCCAGTTTCCGCCTAATTCCCCCATCTTGCCCATTGTTAGCTACGTACGAAGTATCGGGTATCGGCATTTAGCTCTATGGCTTTCGATTTTTTCGTATTTTATTTTCGTATACCGGATCGGAAGTTCCATAATTCTTTGAGAGGCAATGTATTTTAGTCGCCAATGAGGAATCCTAAGAGGTGGGACTTCCTGTACGCTGCGGTCATTTAACTAATGGCTGGCTGTGTTGGATGTGAAATGATGTCAGAATGCACTATAAAAGGGCGCCCGCCATTTAGCGTCACTGGGGCTGTGAAATTCGTAAGGGACGAACGCTGCTGTGCTGATCTGAGGGACAGTTAGAGATTGCGATTTGTTTACTGTGCGTAGGCAGGCTACACCACCCGCTGTGTAAAGTTCCTTTTGCCTGCGTGTTGTTTTAAAGCTCTGCAAGGTGTGGTGGTGCAGGTGACGCTGCAGTTTGCTTGCATTCAACCTGTTGTAGGCTTGCAGTGTCACTCACAGACTTTTTTTTTTTTTCAGTGTAATTCTTGAGCTCCATTATTTTTAATATTAGTGTAGCGCTTCCATCCGTATCCAATAAATTGATGCAAAAATAAGAAGAGACAAAGGAGTAGCCTTTCAAGATTGTGAACAGTTGTGTTTCAGTGTTCCTTCAGTCTGTGTTTTTTATTTTTTGAGTGACAACGCTCCAGTTACTTCTTCAAGATGCTGTTGTATCTGTGGGTGTCTCTTGCTCATCCTTTTCATTTATCTCAATTGGTTTGTCCTTCCATTTAAAATATAATCATTAGTGTGAGCGTTCCTCCGACCAATAAATTGGTTGCAAACCTAAGAATAGACAAAGGAGTAGCCTTTCACAATTGTGAAACAGTTGTGTTTCATGTTCACTTCAGTCTGTGTTTTTTATTTTTTGAGTGCTCAGCTCATTACTTCTTCAAGCATGCTCTTGTACTCTCTGGCGTGTTCAGTTGCTCATCCTTTTCATTTATCTCCAATTGGTTCGCTCATTCCATTTAAAATATAATTATTAGTGTGACGCGCTTCCTCCGTAACAATAATTGGTTGCAAACACTTAGAAGTAGACAAAGGAGTGCCTTTCCAGATTGTGAACGTTGTTTCAGGTTCACTTGTCTCTGCTAATAACCACATTAGGCCTTTAACTTTTCTGACTTTCTTTATCAATCTACCAAGATGAAGAAGTAGTGAGTAAGGCCGTGGTCGTGGCCGTGGATTTCAGCAGGGAAGAGGCGGGGGATTTCGTGGGTGCTGCCCCCCAGTGAATAGCATCCACCAGTTTTACCCATGGGTTCCTTTATGCGCCTTTGGTAGGAGCTCGGCGTCCCCCCCGCTGCGGGAAGAAAAAATTGAAGCAATTGTTGGTTGGATGGGCCAATGCATGCTTCAATTCCTCCACCCCTCCAAACACAACATGTTGAGCAACCATCGTTGTCCCCGCCGTCAAATTGCCCAGGGTCAGAGAGTTCTTGTACAGGAGCAGCTGAGTCTCTGTTTGTTCTCAGAATTGTTGGCTCGCAAACCGGGCAAGGCAGCAATTCTGCAATTTGAAGAAGGGGTATGCGTGATGGCAACAGCTGTTCTCTCTCAATCTGAAGAGGGGGTGAGCCAGTGCCGATGACAGCCCACGCAAACGCACTTATGATGAGATGAGCCAGGTGCCGGGTTTTGTGGAGCATGGTGTGCCCAGACCATCCAAAGCAGCAGGTGTTGGAAGAGGGATTGGAGAGATGAAGTCGAGCCCAAATGGCGTGAGAACAGGAAAGGGGGGTGGGAGCAGTCTGAGAAGGATTGTCCAACGGTACAAAGGGGGGAGAGGTAGGCGGCAGAACGCTTGCCCTGTAGCCTCAGTTTGGCACCTGTTGGGAGCGTTCCTTAGAAATGTCAAAATTGGCGCTCCAGATTGCACTGCGTGGTCCTTTTTTGACAGACTTGTAGTTTTTTTATATTTTGATGGTTTTTAAGCAAGCTGTGTAAGCAAAAAAGTTAAAAGAGGTAAAAAAAACAGTAACCTGAAACCACAAATATGTGGGAAACATGACGGAAAAGCAGTGCGAGTTCAAAGACAATGTAGTGTAGGCCAACCTCAGCAGACCTCTCTTCAGGGGCGTGTTCGGCCTCTCTCCAGCTCCACACCCGGTTCGGCTTCCTACGGATTCCATGGAAGAACTCGGTCATGTTGTCCATAGACAAACTTTTTTCACCCAAGCGCAAGTTCACATACGTCACACTCCCAGAACAAAAAACAGCCACGGTCCCAGCTGGGATAAAAGACGGCCAACTCGGAAACCATCCACAGAAGGCTCTGAATGTGGATTGCAAAACTCCTTCTTGAAATGCTGTCCATTCGGCTGGTGGGACTGACAGTTTAGGAACTTTATGGCATTGGCGTCCCACAATATAATTGCCAAGCCGTTTTTTTTTCAGAGGCAAGCTGTCCCTGCTCGCAAAAAACATGTCGGGGAAATTAAACATGCGTTAAACGCCGTCATAGCAGGGTCCACCTGACCACCGATGAGGACCGTACCCATGGCCAGGGACGATCCTTTCCCTTATCCATTGGTCAATGTTGTGGAGCGGGTACGTCTTGCCATGCCCGGGACGTGTTCGCCAACTAAGGATTGCAGGAATCCGTTGTACAATTGATTTCCTACACCCTTTCAAATCATCGCTGCCGACCCCTCACGGTTACCTCCACATGGACCCTGGCTTACCTGTTGCGCCGTATGAGCACAGCGTGGCCAAACGTCAACGGCCGCCTGAAATTAATTTCCATGGGGAATCGAAGCCACACAGCGCAGGGCTTTTGGTGCATCAAGCGGGAAGCAGTTTTTTGGGGAAAGTCACTAATCTCCAGCCGGTTGGTGTGTGTGACAATGGCCGAAACTGGTTTGGGAGCCCTTTGGGTTGGCAACACACTACATACCAGTCTGGCACTGTGCTCAATTGGTCGGCAGAGTTTTTTGAGGGACTATCCGGATCTTGATACTGTGCACAAGGTCCGCCTAGATGCGTCATTGCACGTTTCCAGCATGGCCAGATCGGCATTGAGTCTGCAATCAGATTTCACCTTCCTGAAAGCAATAGGGTACCCCCAGGGGAATTCCACGTTAATAGTTGGAGCGGTGTGTGAGCAGCACCGCTATTAGAAATTGTCTCTTCAGAGAGGAAGAAGCTAGAATCTAGTGCCACCTTTGGAAGGTAGCAATCCTACAAGTCAATGTGGGGCCCCTTTAACGAGCCTTATCAATTGACCAGGATAATAGCCAACCAGAATTCAATTTGCAGACACTGTGTTCGGGGTTCAGCCCCTGTCAGTGCAAAGCGGAGATTGGTTTGGTGTGTGAGAGGCGTCAGCCATTGTCCAGAAATAAAGTCACTCCTTGCGGAATCAACATGCTAACATGCAATTGAGGAATTAAAGCCGCAATGCTCCTTGGGAAATATGCTAATTTGCAAATTGTCTCTTAGAGAGGAAGAGAGCTAGAATCATTGCCACCTTTTGGAAGGTCCAATCCTAAATCAATGTCGCCCCTTTAACGAGCCTTTTTAAATGACCTGGATAATAGCCAAACAAATCTCAATTGCAGACACTGTGTTTCGGGGTTCAGCCCCTCGTCGTGCAAACGAGATCTGGTTTGGCTGTGTGAGAGGGTCAACAT
>JARQOD010008225.1:0-36369 GCA_033576555.1 Oophaga sylvatica | reverse complement strand
CATCTCCTGTATATAATTATATATGTACAGCTGGTATAACCTGGACATCTCCTGTATATAATTATATATGTACAGCTGGTATAACCTGGGCTTCTCCTGTATATAATTATATATGTACAGCTGGTATAACCTGGGCATCTCCTGTATATAATTATATATGTACAGCTGGTATAACCTGGGCATATCCTGTATATAATTATATATGTACAGGCGGTATAACCTGGGCTTCTCCTGTATATAATTATATATGTACAGCTGGTATAACCTGGGCTTCTCCTGTATATAATTATATATGTACAGCTGGTATAACCTGGGCATCTCCTGTATATAATTATATATGTACAGCTGGTATAACCTGGGCATCTCCTGTATATAATTATATATGTACAGCTGGTATAACCTGGGCTTCTCCTGTATATAATTATATATGTACAGCTGGTATAACCTGGGCATCTCCTGTATATAATTATATATGTACAGCTGGTATAACCTGGGCTTCTCCTGTATATAATTATATATGTACAGCTGGTATAACCTGGGCATCTCCTGTATATAATTAAAAGGAACCATGCTCACCTGTGAATAAAAGGTAAAACAGGAGGGCAGTCACCCCGCTCAGAGATGTCACCCCGACGTACGTTTTGTGGCAGACCTGCCACTTTTTCAAGGGGATGATAACATTGTGCACCAAGGACCTTCAAATACCTCCCCTTCCCTAGTCACATGGTCCAGATTGACCAATGGAGGATGGTATGTCGGCGCATGCGCCGCTGGAGCCGGACAAGGTGGCAGTGCTGCACAGTTTTTTGCTGGCCTCATAAAATAGTCATTTTTCATCTTATGAAGCATGCTCGGCGTTCTGTGGTCTATGTGAGTGTGGTCATAGCACCTTACATCTTCCCTATTGTGGGGGATTTTTTTGACATGGCTATTCTGGGCTATATTTTGCTTTCCCACCACTACCACAAGTGATTTCTCTTATATTATTAGGAGCGCATTCTCCCTGTACATGCACTTGTCCTGAATGTGTGTTTCTACTGTCCTTTTTATACGATTTCTCGTGTTACTTGTATATTGTTCATATAATAAATATTTACCATTTTATGATAATGTCACGGGTGTGTTGCCACGAAGATCGTCACGATTACACAGCCTGACTTCTCGCAGCTGAGTTTTTGGTGCTTTGTATTTTTCGGCAGTGAGGGAGTTAATTCTCTCTCCCTGTGCTAGATGAGGCCCAGCCTCGCCCAGCTGCAGTCAATGCTGCAGTAGTGGGACTCCTTCAAATACCTGCCAGTCTGTTAGGGAAGTTGTCGGTGAAAGCATTCCTTGCAGACAAACAGAGCGGCTTGTGGTATTTTGGAGTTTGGAGTGAAGTGTACTTTGTGTGTTTTTTTCCCTTCCTCGCTTTATTATTTATCTCCTTACCCGTTGGTGTTCCCTCTGTTGTTGTGGTGCGAGTTTTTGTATGCAAGGTGGTTTTTTTTGGGTTTTCCCCTTGTACTGTCTTGTTCGTCTAGTACTGTGTGTTGGCTTATATTATCCTGTCCCCTGTTGTTGTGATCGGGGTCCTTCTCAGGACTAGATTACTGAGGTTCAGGGATTCTCAGGAGTTAGGGGTTACGCTGGCGGCCTGGACCTCTGTACCTTTAACAGTACCTCCAGGTAGAGGGATTAGTCAGGGCCCCAGCTTAGGGTCAGCTTAGGCCCCTGACCTCCTGTACGCAGAGACTGCGTGACATTTTCACCGACCGACAAAAGATTCTCTCCAGCCTCCATGGATCCAGTAGTCAGTCTAGCTCGGCAGTTGCAGAGTTTGTCCATGGAGCTGGCGGACGTTAAGTCCAAGGTTTTGTATCCCCCGGAGCAAGCCGGACCAGAACCTAAAGTAGCTCTCCCTGACAGGTTCACTGGGGGGCGGGACAAGTTTTTTGTTTTCCGGGAGGCATGTAAATTGTACTTTCGGCTGCGGCCTCGGTCATCGGGGAGTAAAGAACAAAGGGTGGGAATTATCATCTCGCTCCTACAAGGGGACCCACAATCATGGGCGTTCTCGCTTCCCCCGGGCTCCCCGACTCTCCAGTCAGTGGATAGGTTTTTCGCAGCTCTGGGTCTTGTATATGATGACCCGGATCGGATCTCCCTTGCTGAATCTAAGTTACGTAGGATCCAGCAGGGAGATCGTCCGGCGGAGGAATTCTGTTCGGAGTTCCGTAGGTGGGCCACGGACATCCAGTGGAATGACCCGGCTCTTAGGAGCCAGTTTTGTCAAGGTTTATCTGACAAATTAAAGGATGTGTTGGCACAGTATGACCCTCCCGCGTCACTGGAAGCTGCTATGGCCCTTGCTATTCGCATTGACAGACGGCTTCGGAGAGGTGCGGGGTAACTCCGCCCCCTGTGATGACTCCACCTTCTACAAGGGTCCCTTATATGGAGGTTCCCTGGTCAGTCCAGAGGAGCCTATGCAATTAGGAGGGACATCATTTCTGGGGAGGGGACCGGCGGTGTGCCACAAGACAGGAAGGTGTTTCTTCTGCGGGAGAAAGGGACATTTTATTGGGGGGTGTCCATCCCGTCCTTTGCAGAATAAAGGGTCGTCGGAAAACTATTGATCCCAGGTTGTGTGGTGGACGGCAATCTGGGAGTAGGTATTTCGTCCCTAGGTTCGTCTCAGTTTCTCGTACCAGCGGAGGTGGTGGTGGGTACGAGAACTGAGAGGATATCTGTTCTTCTGGATAGTGGGGCCGGGGCTAATCTGGTGGACGCTCGGTTTGCCCGGGTTCAAGGTATGCGATTGAGTGTGTTGGCTAAACCCATCCCCATATTCTCGATCGACGCCAGGCCTCTCGGTCAGGGAAGTTTTTTGCAAGCAGTGCATAACGTAAAACTTCAAGTGGGGGCGATACATAAAGAACTGTTGTCTTGTTACGTGTTGGAGGGTCTTCCCACTCGTATAGTGTTGGGTCTTCCTTGGTTAACTAAGCATAACCCAGTTATTAATTGGCAATCCAGAGAGATAAGCCAATGGAGTGAATTCTGTAATAAAAACTGCATGAATATGGTCATCGGTGCGGTCACTCCTAGGGTCTTACCTCCATTTCTGGTGGACTTTGAGGATGTATTCTCGGAGAAAGGGTGTCAGGAACTACCTCCTCATCGCGTGTATGACTGTTCTGTAAAACTGCTCCCTGGGGCCAAGTTACCTAAATCTAGGTTGTATAACCTATCTGGTCCTGAGAGGCAGGCCATGAAGGATTATATTGCTGAAAGTCTGGCTAAGGGGCATATTAGACCTTCATCTTCCCCGGTGGCCGCGGGGTTCTTCTTTGTGAAGAAGAAAGATGGAGGCCTACGCCCTTGCCTGGATTTCCGTGAACTTAATCGGATTACGGTCCGAGATCCGTATCCGCTCCCACTTATTCCCGATCTCTTCAATCAGATCGTGGGCGCCAAATGGTTCTCTAAGTTGGATCTCAGGGGGGCGTACAATCTGATTAGGATGAAGGAGGGGGATGAGTGGAAGACGGCGTTTAACACTCCGGAGGGGCATTATGAGAACCTTGTCATGCCATTCGGTCTGACTAATGCCCCGGCGGTGTTCCAACACTTTGTTAATGACATTTTTCGCCGTCTGGTGGGACAGTTTGTGGTCATATATCTGGATGATATCTTAATTTACTCGCCGGATCTTGTGTCTCATCAGGAGCATGTTAGGCAGGTGTTACAGATCTTGCGGGATAATAAACTGTGCGCCAAATGGGAAAAGTGTGTGTTCGCCGTACAGGAGCTCCAGTTTTTAGGTTTCCTGGTGTCAGCATCCGGTTTTCGTATGGACCCTGGGAAAGTGCGGGCAGTTCTTGAGTGGGATCTGCCAGAGAATCTTAAGGCATTACAACGTTTCCTGGGGTGTGCTAATTATTACCGGAAATTTATTCGTAATTTCTCGTCCATAGTTAAACCTCTCACAGACATGACAAAAAAAGGGACGGATTTTTCTAGGTGGTCTGACAAGGCTTGTCAAGCATTCTCCTCCTTGAAAAAATGTTTTGCCTCCGCACCCATACTCATTCAACCTGATGCGTCACAGCCGTTCATTGTAGAGGTAGACGCTTCTGAGGTAGGGGTGGGAGCAGTATTGTCACAGGGTTCGTCCCCTGGTAAGTGGCATCCGTGCGCCTTTTTCTCTAAAAAATTGTCGTCCGCTGAGAGTAATTACGATGTCGGCAATAGGGAACTCTTGGCCATTAAGTTAGTTTTTGAGGAGTGGCGCCATTTTTTGGAGGGGGCAGTCATCCGGTCACCGTCATCACCGATCACAAGAATCTGCTATATCTGGAGTCCGCAAAACGTCTGAATCCCAGACAAGCTAGGTGGTCGTTGTTTTTTACCAGGTTTAATTTTGTCGTCACATATCGTCCTGGGTCAAAAAATGTAAAGGCGGATGCCTTATCTCGTAGTTTCCCTGGGGCCGGGAATACGGAGGACCCGGTTCTGGTCCTTCAGGAGGGGGTGGTGGTGTCGGCAGTATGCTCTGAGCTTGAGGAGGAGGTATTGGAGGCTCAGGGGGACGCCCCTGTAGGACCTCCAGGGAGACTATTTGTTCCAGATCAGTTGCGACAAAAGGTGATCGAGGCGCACCATAACTCAGCTTTAGCAGGCCACCCAGGGAGTAAAGCAACTGAGGATCTCCTCTCGCGCCGGTTTTGGTGGCCTAACTTACATAGGGAGGTGGTAACTTTTGTCGCGTCCTGTGGGGTTTGTGCGCGCTCTAAGACCCCACATACCCGTCCGTCTGGGGCCCTTTTACCTTTGAAGATCCCGGAGCGTTCTTGGACTCATCTGTCTATGGACTTTATTACGGACCTCCCGCCGTCTTCAGGTAAAACAGTCATACTCGTTGTAGTGGACAGGTTCAGCAAGATGGCACATTTTATCGCTCTTCCTGCTCTTCCTAATGCTAAAACTCTTGCGCAGGTGTTCATTGGGGAGATTGTGAGGCTTCACGGGGTACCCTCCGATATGGTGTCTGATCGGGGGTCTCAGTTTGTGTCCAAATTCTGGAAGGCATTTTGTACACGGCGGGGGATGCAGTTGTCATTTTCATCGGCTTTTCATCCTCAGACCAATGGTCAGACAGAACGTCTGAACCAGAGCTTGGAGACATATCTCTGGTGTTTTGTGTCAGAGAACCAGGAGGACTGGGCTTCTTTCTTGCCTCTGGCGGAATTCGCTCTTAACAATAGGCGGAGCGAGTCCACTGGTAAGTCCCCGTTTTTTTGGGGCATATGGTTTTCACCCCCAGTTTTGTACTTTCAGTGGGGGGGGCTCTTCGGGGGTTCCTGAGGAGGAACGATTTTCGTCATCACTCGCTTCAGTGTGGAGAGGAGTGCTGAATAATCTGAATACTATGGGGAACCGATACAAACGTATGGCTGATAGGAGGAGAGTGTCTGGTCCGGACCTAAGTGTGAACGATCGGGTATGGTTGTCTACCAAGAATATAAAACTTAAGGTTCCCTCCTGGAAACTGGGTCCCAGGTTCATTGGGCCATACAGGATCAGTTCTATAATTAATCCAGTGGCATTTCGTCTTGACCTCTCCCCTACGTTTAAAATTCACAACGTGTTCCACAGATCGTTGCTTAAGAGGTATGTGGCGCCGGTGATACCGTCACCTTTACCTCCTCCTCCAGTGGTGGTCAATGGTAACTTGGAGTTTCAGGTATCAAAAGTCATCGATTCACGCTTTAATCGCCGGTCCCTTCAGTACCTGGTTCATTGGAAGGGGTATGGTCCTGAGGAGAGGATGTGGGTTCCTGCGTCGGATATTAACGCAGACCGATTAATTCGGGCCTTCCACATGACTCACCCGGATAAACTGGGCCCTGAGGGTCCGGAGGTCCCTCGTAGAAGGAGGGGTACTGTCACGGGTGTGTCGCCACGAAGATCGTCACGATTACACAGCCTGACTTCTCGCAGCTGAGTTTTTGGTGCTTGGTGTTTTTCGGCAGTGAGGGAGTTAATTCTCTCTCCCTGTGCTAGATGAGGCCCAGCCTCGCCCAGCTGCAGTCAATGCTGCAGTAGTGGGACTCCTTCAAATACCTGCCAATCTGTTAGGGAAGTTGTCGGTGAAAGCATTCCTTGCAGACAAACAGAGCGGCTTGTGGTATTTTGGAGTTTGGAGTGAAGTGTACTTTGTGTGGTTTTTTCCCTTCCTCGCTTTATTATTTATCTCCTTACCCGTTGGTGTTCCCTCTGTTGTTGTGGTGCGAGTTTTTGTATGCAAGGTGGTTTTTTGGGTTTTCCCCTTGTACTGTCTCGTTCGTCTAGTACTGTGTGTTGGCTTATATTATCCTGTCCCCTGTTGTTGTGATCGGGGTCCTTCTCAGGACTAGATTACTGAGGTTCAGGGATCCTCAGGAGTTAGGGGTTACGCTGGCAGCCTGGACCTCTGTACCTTTAACAGTACCTCCAGGTAGAGGGATTAGTTAGGGCCCCAGCTTAGGGTCAGCTTAGGCCCCTGACCTCCTGTACGCAGAGACTGCGTGACAGATAAATTGTCTTCACTGTTGACTCCTATTTCTCCTTGTTATTATCATGCTTTTGTGAGTGGTGATTTTTGGTTTCACACACTTTTGTGTGACCCACATCCCCTGTGTTACACCCATGCAGCTGCTTATGTTTTAATATAATTATATATGTACAGCCTGTATAACCTGGGCATCTCCTGTATATAATTATATATGTACAGCTGGTATAACCTGGGCATCTCCTGTATATAATTATATATGTACAGCCGGTATAACCTGGGTATCTCCTGTATATAATTATATATGTACAGCCTATATAACCTGGGCATCTCCTCTCTATAATTATATATGTACAGCAGGTATAACCTGGGCATCTCCTGTATATAATTATATATGTACAGCTGGTATAACCTGGGTATCTCCTGTATATAATTATATATGTACAGCTGGTATAACCTGGGTATCTCCTGTATATAATTATATATGTACAGCCTATATAACCTGGGCATCTCCTCTATATAATTATATATGTACAGCAGGTATAACCTGGGTATCTCCTGTATATAATTATATATGTACAGCTGGTATAACCTGGGTATCTCCTGTATATAATTATATATGTACAGCCGGTATAACCTGGGTATCTCCTGTATATAATTATATATGTACAGTCGGTATAACCTGAGTATCTCCTGTATATAATTATATATGTACAGCCGGTATAACCTGGGAATCTCCTGTATATACCGTATATACTCGAATATAAGCCGAGATTTTCAGCCCATTTTTAGGGCTGAAAGTCCCCCTCTCGGCTTATATTCGAGTCATATACCAGGGGGTCGATGGGGAGGGGGAGCGCAGCTGTCCTATATACTCACCCCTCCGCCGGCGCGGTCTCTGCATCCCCCCTGCTCTTCTCCCACAGTCCCGGCGCCTGTGTTCAGCCATCAGTTGTACCACTCATTAAAGTCACGAATATGCACATATTCATGACTTTAACGAGTGATAACACGTGACCGCTGAACACAGGCGCCGGGACCGTGGGAGAAGAGAAGGGCAGAGACGCGCTGGCAGGAGGGTGAGTATAAGCGATATTTACCTGTCCCGTCCGCTGTGTCCTCGGTCCTCTTGCTGCAATGTTCAGGCAGAGGGCGCGATGACGTCGTTACTGCGCGCCGCACCCTCTGCCTGATCATTGACTGCTGGAGGACCCGGAAGATAGCGGCGAGCAGCGGTGGACCCGGTGACAGGTAAATGTCTCAGGTGCCGGGCCCTGAGCGAGCGGTGACAGGTAAATGTCTCAGGTGCCGGGGCCCTGAGTGAGCGGTGACACCGGCACCTGTCCCCCAGCGACAAGAGGTGAGTATGTCTTTTTTTTTTTTTTCGGTTGCAGCAGCAGCGGCAGCGTATGAGGCCTATACTATGGAGCATCTATGGGGGCACAATCTATGGAGCATCTATTAGGGAATAATCTATGGGGCACAATCTATGGAGCATCTATGGGTATAATCTATGGGGGCACAATCTATGGAGCATCTATGGGGGTATAATCTATGGGGCATCTATGGGGTATAATCTATGGGCATCTATGGGGAATAATCTATGGGGGCACAATCTATGGAGCATCTATGGGGATATAATCTATGGGGGCACAATCTATGGAGCATCTATGGGGGTATAATCTATGGGGCATCTATGGGGAATAATCTATGGGGGCACAATCTATGGAGCATCTATGGGGGTATAATCTATGGGGCATCTATGGGGGAATAATCTATGGGGGCACAATCTATGGAGCATCTATGGGGATATAATCTATGGGGCATCTATGGGGGCACAATCTATGGAGCAGCTATGGGGGCATAATCTATGGAGCATCTTGTGGGGCATAATACATGGGCAGCATATAGGGCATAATCTCATTTTCCACCCTAGGCTTATACTCGAGTAAGTAAGTTTTCCCAGTTTTTTGTGGCAAAATTAGGGGGGTCGGCTTATACTCGGTCGGCTTATACTCGAGTATATACGGTAATTATATATGTACAGCCGGTATAACCTGGGCATCTCCTGTATATAATTATATATGGACAGCCGGTATAACCTGGGTATCTCCTGTATATAATTATATATGTACAGCTGGTATAACCTGTGCATCTCCTGTATATAATTATATATGTACAGCTGGTATAACCTGGGCATCTCCTGTATATAATTATATTGTACAGCCGGTATAACCTGGGCATCTCCTGTATATAATTATATATGTACAACCGGTATAACCTGGGCATCTCCTGTATATAATTATATATGTACAGCCTGTATAACCTGGGCATCTCCTGTATATAATTATATATGGACAGCCGGTATAACCTGGGTATCTCCTGTATATAATTATATATGTACAGCTGGTATAACCTGTGCATCTCCTGTATATAATTATATATGTACAGCTGGTATAACCTGGGCATCTCCTGTATATAATTATATATGTACAGCCGGTATAACCTGGGTATCTCCTGTATATAATTATATATGTACAACCGGTATAACCTGGGCATCTCCTGTATATAATTATATATGTACAGCCTGTATAACCTGGGCATCTCCTGTATATAATTATATATGGACAGCCGGTATAACCTGGGTATCTCCTGTATATAATTATATATGTACAGCTGGTATAACCTGGGCATCTCCCGTATATAATTATATATGTACAGCTGGTATAACCTGGGCATCTCCTGTATATAATTATATATGTACAGCCGGTATAACCTGGGCATCTCCTGTATATAATTATATATGTGCAGCTGGTATAACCTGGGCATCTCCTGTATATAATTATATACGTACAGCTGGTATAACCTGGCATCTCCTCTATATAATTATATATGTACAGCTGGTATAACCTGGGCATCTCCTGTATGTAATTATATACGTACAGCTGGTATAACCTGGCATCTCCTGTATATAATTATATATGTACAGCCGGTATAACCTGGGTATCTCCTGTATATAATTATATATGTACAGCCGGTATAACCTGGGCATCTCCTGTATATAATTATATATGTACAGCTGGTATAACCTGGGCATCTCCTGTATATGATTATATATGTATAGCCGGTATAACCTGGGCATCTCCTGTATATAATTATATATGTACAGCTGGTGTAACCTGGGCATCTCCTGTATATAATTATATATGTACAGCTGGTATAACCTGGGCATCTCCTGTATATAATTATATATGTACAGCTGTTATAACCTGGACATCTCCTGTATATAATTATATATGTACAGCTTATATAACCTGGGTATCTCCTGTATATAATTATATATGTACAGCTGGTGTAACCTGGACATCTCCTGTATATAATTATATATGTACAGCTGTTATAACCTGGACATCTCCTGTATATAATTATATATGTACAGCTGGTATAACCTGGACATCTCCTGTATATAATTATATATGTACAGCCGGTATAACCTGGGCATCTCCTGTATATAATTATATATGTACAGCTGGTGTAACCTGGGCATCTCCTGTATATAATTATATATGTACAGCTGGTATAACCTGGGCATCTCCTGTATATAATTATATATGTACAGCTGTTATAACCTGGACATCTCCTGTATATAATTATATATGTACAGCTTATATAACCTGGGTATCTCCTGTATATAATTATATATGTACAGCTGGTGTAACCTGGACATCTCCTGTATATAATTATATATGTACAGCTGTTATAACCTGGACATCTCCTGTATATAATTATATATGTACAGCTGGTATAACCTGGACATCTCCTGTATATAATTATATATGTACAGCCGGTATAACCTGGGCATCTCCTGTATATAATTATATATGTACAGCTGGTATAACCTGGACATCTCCTGTATATAATTATATATGTACAGCTGGTATAACCTGGACATCTCCTGTATATAATTATATATGTACAGCTGGTATAACCTGGGTATCTCCTGTATATAATTATATATGTACAGCTGGTGTAACCTGGACATCTCCTGTATATAATTATATATGTACAGCTGTTATAACCTGGACATCTCCTGTATATAATTATATATGTACAGCTTATATAACCTGGGCATCTCCTGTATTTAATTATATTTACAGGGAGAAATACAAGATTCTACATCAGGCAAGCAAAACGAAGATTACATCTATAGAATGGAAGGAATCGAACTAAGTAACAGCACATGTGAAAAAGACTTGGGTATACTAATAGATCACAGACAGAACATGAGTCAACAGTGTGATGCAGCAGCAAAAAAGGCAAATTCAATTCTGGGATGTATTTACAGAAGCATACAGTCTAGATCACGTGAGGTCATTATTGCCCTCTACTCTTTTTTGGTCAGACCTCATCTGGAATACTGTGTCCAGTTTTGGGCACATTGTAAAAAAGACATCAACAAACTAGAGCAAGTTCAGAGAAGAGCTACCAGAATGGTGTCCGGTCTGCAAACCATGTCCTATGAGGAACGGTTACAGGATCTGGAAATGTTAAGCTGCAAAAATGAAGACTGAGAGGAGACTTAATAGCTGTCTACAAATATCTCAAGGGCTGTCACATTCAGGCCCGGATTTAGGCGGGGGCCCAAGGGGCCTGGGCCCTGTGCCACCCATCAAGCGGGGGCCTCCCACCAATATAAGGATAAATATCTAAAAACATGTAAAATACATGTCTCTTTGCTGTGAACCGTTTCTAATGATAAGGAACATGTAACAAAAGAGAAACTATTGAAAGTGTAGGGACCTGGCTACGGTCCTACATCTCAGTGGGTGGCGCAGAGCGGCAGAGTCATGGCACCTGACCTGCGCCAGCATCCACTGACCTGGCTAGCCAGACTTCCTTAGTATCCTGTACCTAATGCTTAGCTTATGGCATACGGCAGCCTTCTCCGATCCCAGCAGAAGCTTCTAGGCGCTACCTGTTCAGCTATATGATCGCTCCCTCGGATTAGATCAGATGAGAGTTTGTTCAGCTACCTTCGAGGAAGGCGCGAGAAGAGGCCAGCTTAAAAAACTGTCGCATTAAAGCGTGACTCCTTCAAAAGTTCTGAGAAGCAAGGGCTGTCTGGTTCATCTGAGTATGTTCAGACGATAACTCCACACAGGCGCCGAAACGTGTGTCTCAATCCATTGGATTATGGCCATACAGAAGAAGAACTCAGCCCTTCCGAAAAATACAGAACAGAAACTTTCCTGCCTATCATTGATCAGTTTATCGCTTCTCTTGACCAACGTCTTCAAGCATATAAAGACATATCAAGCAAATTTAGCTTTTTTAGCCTTCTGAAAGAACTGTCTTCAGACGAGCTTAAGGCCACAGCAGAGCAGCTCGTCAGCTCTTATTCAGATGACTTGGACATTACATTTATCGATGAACTGTGTCAGATTGTAACATTTGCCAATTTATTCACAGACGAGGAGCCAAAAGATATCAGCACTGAACTGTTCATGTATAAGCTTATCATGGAGAAGGCTGTGCAGGACACGTTCCCAAATATTGAGAGAGCTCGAAGGATATATCTGATTTTGATAGTAACAGACTGCAGTGGTGAGCGTTCCTTCTCAAAACTCAAATTAGATGAAAACCGATTAAGGACATCCATGAAGCAGGAACGACTTGTAAATTTGGCTATTGTGAGCATCGAGTCACATATACTGCATGAATTGGACTTTAGTGACATCATTATTGATTTTGCAGCACGAAAATCAAGGAAAGTGCCTGGATAGAAAAAAAAGAATGATTTTTCCTGAATTACTCTGCGTAAATCATTTTTGTAAATAAACTTGCGTTCGTTTCATTTTGTGTTTTTTGCATTACATATTGCAACACCCTGACAAATGGGCCTCCCTCCAAAATGGGTCCTGGGCCACCCACCTCTTAAATCCAGCCCTGGTCACAGTGTAGAAGGATCATCATTATTCTCATTTGCACAAGGAAAGACTAGAAGCAATGGGATGAAACTGAATGGGAGGAGACACAGATTAGATATTAAAAAATTTTTTTTGACAGTGATGGTGATCAATGAGTGGAACAGGCGGCCACGAGAGGTGGTGAGTTCTCCTTCAATGGAAGTCTTCAAATAGAGGCTGGACAGACATCTGTCTGGGATGATTCAGTGAGTCCTGCATTTAGCAGGGGTTGGACACGATGACCCTGGAGGTCCCGATGACCCTGGAGGTCCCTTCCGATCTAACATTCTAGGATTCTTTGACTCTATATACAGCGGGTGAAATAAGGATTGAACATGTCACCAGTTTTCTAAGTAAATCTTTCTGTAAAGCAGCTATTGACATGAAATTCTCCCAGATGACGGTATGGCCTGCACACTCCGCCCAGGCAGAGAATTCATCCATAGATATCTGTAAATGATGTGTGATAAATAAATGGTGCCACCTTCCTGGTGGTCTCCAGACCTCGTGCCAGAACCAGGGTCTTGCAGACTGAGGCTGGTGAATATTGGAAAGTTAATGAAGTCACTGGATGTTTCCCGCTCTTTGTCCCGCATGTGTCATGGAAGATGTAGCTTTTTATACCATCACCTTGCGAGTCCACGTGACGTTGGTCCGCTCTCATACGTGGGGCGACGTCTCTCTATTCGACGATCTGAGACTTCTTCAAGGATCAGTAAAGTGGAGCCAAGACATATATGACGGCAGTGATGTGGAGCCCAGCTGCGCTCGGTTTCCACAAATCCAGAAGGGTGCATGAAGGATTGAACCACTAGAGGTCTCACTATACATACACACACCTTCACCCGTCCCATAAGACCACCAGAGGGAGCCTGATAGGCATATAAAAGGAGGGTGAAGATAGGAAGAGAGTTCAGTTCAGCTCAGAGTGGAGTTCAGTGCAGTTCAGCTCAGAGTGGAGTTCAGTGCAGTTCAGCTCAGCGCTCAGACAGAGCAGACAGAGTCAAGTCTGCAGCAGAGTGAGTTCAGCCCAGTTCAGTAAAGAGCTAGGAGCGTGCCGACGCTCTGAGAGCGGCAGAAGAGGCAGCCCACCAACTGCCAGTGTGTATAATCGTGTGAGGGCCCGAGTAGGCCGAAGGCAAGAGGAGAGCAGTAAAGGGGCAGAGGAGCCTAATCAGCTCACCCCAGCAAGTATTTACCGGCCAGAACTTCATTACTGCAAAGTAAGGAACAAGGAGGCCTTTAACCTACTTAGTGGGAGAATCTGGATGTGCACCCTTCACCCTATCGTGCTCCGCGTTGTACCTGCAACATCTTCAGTAAAGGTACCAAAGAGACTTGTGTGTGTGTGTGTCCACCTTCTTGTCCCTACCCTACCGGGTTCCTCTCCGTCCTGCATCCCTACACATCTACCTGCCCTGGAAGGACACAACTCACCTGTAGGAGGCCTAACATCTAGCTGCACAACACCATCCCTTCCAGATGATCTGCACAGCAGCGCTGGTCCCCCTGACCAGATACTACAGGTGGCGTCACGACTAACTACACGAACATTTATTCTCCTGTAAATATCCCCCCTTTTATAGTGAGCGCCCAGGGCCACGGACCGAGCTGTGTTGCCGTGACATCCCCCATAGAAGTTAATAGGCTCTGATCCGAGTACCCCACTGCTCTGGGAGGGTGGCTCAGTGACATGTATATGATGAATATTGATGGCCCATCTGTCGCGCTGTTGGCGCTTGATGTACGGCGCCGAGCGGAGAATGAAAGCCGAGCGCGGGACTTCATCATCAGCGCTCGCGTTTTATCTCTAACTTTCCCTTTTAACACCTTGTGTTTTATCAAGTAAAGACATGAAGGGCTGATGAAAGCGCGGAGCTGACGGTTACTTATCGCCACATTAAAGGCTCGTTCCTTTGTCACGGATCTGTTACAGTCTGGATACATCGCTTCATTATTCTCCTTCTCCTTTTTTAATCCATTTACCGGCCGCTACTGTTCCCTAATTACCCAGGTTGTAAATCAGTCCTGTTTGCATTTTTCCTAGATGTTCTGACTCCAAAGGCGTCAGATCTCCTCCATAAAACTATTAGAGGAGCCGGCATCCATTATTTACATTGATGTTCAGAGGAACGTCTGCTGCTCACAGCTGTGCGAGGCTCCGCGGAGCTCTGATCAGAACAGCGCAGAGCCCGCGGCACGCCGCGCAGCATAGGTGACATTCACATTCTGCGTTCTCAGGACCACCGTCGGAGCAGCAATGGACCAGACAGGATGCAGCGAGGTGCAGGGTTAAAGGGGGTTTCCACTCTCAGGAAAGTGAACTCCAAATGCTTTAAAATAGCTAAAATAACAAACATAGACAACACTCGCCGCCCCGGATCCATCTCTGGCTCCACTGCTCAGGTCTGGGTGTTTTGACTGCAGCAGTGAAGCCACATTGACAACATACACAAGTGTCATGTGTGCATTGCCACGAAGATCGTCGCGGTTGCACATTTTGACTTCTCACAGCTGAGCTGCTGTTTCTTTGTGTTTGGCAGCTAGGGAGTTAATTCTGTCTGTGCTCGGTTCTGGGACTGGGTGCAGTTTCTCCCGGCTGCAATTGTTTATTTGTTGATTGGTTTCCTTTAAATTCCTGGTTGTCTGCTTGGGGAGTTGCCAGTGAAACCTTCATGCAGACCACAGATAGGAATGAATCTGTATAGACTTTAGTTGTGAGCTCCTTAGTTGTTCTAAGCTCAACTTGGTTAGAGTTTAATATCCCAGATCATTTATGTTCCTTCTGTGTTTGAGTGTGTATGCAAGCGAGTGTTATCCTGTCTGTCTTATATGTCTAATCTGTGTATTTAGCTGAGATCAGCCCATATCCCTTTGGTGGTAGTCAGGATCCTTCTTAGGACTGATTACAGGGTTCAGGGTCTGATAGGAGACAGGGTTAGGTTGGAGACTTGGACCTCTGAACCATTATCAGTACCTCCAAGGTGAGGGATTAGTTAGGACCCCAGTTTAGGGTCAGGTTAGATCCCGGTCCACCTCTTTCCTGTTTCAGCTCATCAAGTCCTCAAGATTAACCCTGAGTTCAGCAGATATCGTGTCAGGTAAATCTATTCTATACTTACATGCTGATGTTGCTATACTAGTTGTTGTATAGAGTGTTGTTCCTGTATTAATAGTTTACTGACATTGTATACATATCATTAGACAGCGTGACATTTTCACTGGCCATAAAAATTATCTCCAGTTACCATGGATCCAGTAGCCCAGCTGGCTCTGCAGTTGCAGGGATTATCCATGGAGCTGACGGACATTAAGTCCAAAGTTTTGTCTCCCCTGGAGCAAACCAGAGTTGAACCTAAGGTTGGTCTCCCGACAGGTTCACTGGTGGGCGAGACAAATTTTTCACCTTCCGGGAGGCATGTAAATTGTATTTTCGGCTTCGGCCTCGATCATCAGGGAGTGAGGAGCAGAGAGTGGGAATTGTTATCTCACTTCTGCAAGGGGACCCTCAATCCTGGGCATTTTCCCTTCCTCCGGGATCCCCGGCTCTACTGTCTGTAGATCAATTTTTTACTGCCCTGGGATTGGTATATGATGACCCAGATCGGGTCTCTCTTGCTGAGACAAAATTACGTAAGATACAGCAGGGAGATCGTCCGGCAGAGGAATTTGCTTCTGAGTTTCGTAGATGGGCCACAGATACTCAGTGGAATGACCCAGCTCTTAGGAGCCAGTTTTGTCATGGGCTTTCTGATAAATTAAAAGACGTTTTGGCTCAGTATGAGTCTCCTCCTTCTCTGGAGGCTGCTATGGCCTTAGCTATCCGTACTGATAGACGGCTTCGGGAGAGGGGTGAGGTAACCCCACTCCCTGTTGTTTCTCCACCTACCACTAAAGTCCCTTATGTTGAGGTTCCCCTTGTCTGTTCGGATGAGCCTATGCAGTTGGGAGGGACATCATTTCGTAGGAGGGGATTGGCGGTACGCCGCAGGACTAGAAGATGTTTTTTCTGCGGGAAAGAGGGACATTTTGTTGGAGAATGTCCATCCCGTGCCTTGTTGAGCCAAAAGTCGCCGGAAAACTGTTAATCCCAGGTTGTGTGGTGGACGACAACCTGGGAGTATGTATTTCATCCGCCAGTTCTTCTCAGTTCCTTGTACCAGTGGAGGTGGTAGTTGGTACGAGAGTGGAGAGATTGTCTGTTCTTCTTGATAGTGGTTCCGGGCTAATCTGGTTGACGCTCAGTTTGCTCAGGCTCAAGGTATGCATCTGAGTGTATTGGTCAAACCGATCCCTATATTCTCCATTGACACCAGGCCTCTCGGCCAAGGTAGCTTTGTTCATGAGGTTCATAACATTGACCTTCGGGTAGGGGCAATACATAGGGAACAATTATCTTGTTATGTGTTGGAGGGTCTACCTACTCCCATTGTGTTGGGACTTCCTTGGTTGGTTAAACATAACCCTGTGATTAATTGGCAGTCCAGAGAAATAAGCCAATGGGGTGAGTTTTGCAAAAGCAACTGCATGAACACAGTCATCAGTGCGGTCGTGCCTAGTACATTGCCTCCTTTTTTGGAGGATTTTGGGGATGTTTTCTCTGAGGAGGGGTGTCAGGAGTTGCCTCCTCATCGCGTGTATCACTGCTCTATTAATCTCCTTCCTGATGCTAAGTTGCCTAAAGCTAGGTTGTATAATCTTTCTGGTCCTGAGAGGCAGGCTATGAAAGATTATATTTCTGAAAGTCTGGCCAAAGGGCATATTAGACCTTCATCTTCCCCAGTAGCCGCGGGGTTCTTCTTTGTGAAGAAGAAAGATGGAGGCCTACGCCCTTGCTTGGATTTCCACGAACTTAATCGGATTACTGTTCGAGATCCGTATCCACTCCCTCTTATTCCTGATCTCTTCAATCAAATTGTTGGCGCCAAATGGTTTTCTAAATTGGATCTCAGGAGGGCGTATAATCTGATTAGGATAAAAGAGGGGGATGAGTGGAAAACAGCGTTTAACACGCCGGAGGGACATTATGAGAACCTTGTCATGCCTTTTGGTCTGACTACTGCACCAGCAGTATTCCAACATTTTGTTAATGACATTTTTCGTCACCTTGTGGGGCTGTTTGTGGTTGTATATTTGGACGACATTTTAATTTACTCACCAGATCTTGTGTCTCATCAGGAGCATGTGAGACAGGTGTTGCAGATCTTGCGAGACAATAAATTATACGCCAAACTGGAGAAGTGTGTATTTGCCGTACAGGAACTTCAGTTTTTGGGTTTTTTGGTGTCAGCCTCCGGTTTCCGTATGGACCCTGAAAAGGTGAGAGCAGTGCTTGAATGGGATCAGCCAGAGGATCTTAAGGCTCTGCAGCGTTTTCTGGGGTTTGCTAACTACTACCGGAAATTTATTTGTAATTTCTCATCTGTCGTCAAACCTCTCACTGACATGACAAGAAAAGGGACGGATTTTTCTAAATGGTCGGACAAAGCTTGCCAAGCCTTTTCCTCTTTGAAGAAATGTTTTGCTTCGGCACCCGTTCTCATCCAACCAGATGCATCTCAGCCGTTCATTGTGGAGGTGGATGCGTCTGACGTAGGGGTGGGTGCTATATTGTCCCAGGGTCCGTCCCCTGGTAAATGGCATCCGTGCGCTTTCTTTTCTAAGAAATTGTCGTCCGCCGAAAGGAATTATGATATCGGCAATAGGGAACTTTTGGCCATTAAGTTAGCTTTTGAAGAATGGCGTCACTTTTTGGAGGGGGCAGTCCACCCGGTTACCGTTATTACTGATCACAAGAACCTGTTGTATTTGGAATCCGCTAAGCGTCTGAATTCCAGACAAGCTCGATGGTCGTTGTTTTTTACCAGGTTTAATTTTGTCGTCACTTATCGCCCGGGGTCTAAGAATGTAAAGGCTGATGCCTTGTCTCGCAGTTTCCCAGGGGCCGGGAAAACGGATGACCCGAGTCCTATCCTTCAGGAGGGGGTGGTAGTGTCGGCTGTATTTTCTGAGCTTGAGGAGGAGGTGTTAGAGGCTCAGGGGACGCCCCTGCAGGACCTCCAGGGAGACTGTTTGTCCCAAATCTGTTGAGACAAAAGGTTATTGAGGCACATCATAATTCTGCTCTAGCAGGACATCCAGGGAGTAAGGCTACTTTAGATCTCCTTTCTCGCCGGTTTTGGTGGCCTAATGCTAATAAAGATGTTATAACTTTTGTCGCGTCATGTGGGGTGTGTGCTCGCTCTAAAACCCCTCATACCCGTCCGTCTGGGACCCTTTTACCCTTGAAACTTCCGGAGCGTCCATGGACTCATTTATCTATGGACTTCATTACGGACCTTCCTCCGTCGTCAGGGAATACTGTCATACTGGTGGTTGTTGACAGGTTCAGTAAGATGGCACATTTCGTTGCTCTTCCTGCACTCCCTAATGCTAAAACTCTGGCGCAGGTGTTCATTAGGGAGATCGTTAGACTTCATGGGTTGCCTTCTGATGTGGTGTCAGATAGGGGGTCTCAGTTTGTGTCCAAATTTTGGAGGGCATTTTGTTTACGTCGGGGGATGCAATTGTCATTTTCCTCGGCTTTTCATCCGCAGACAAATGGTCAGACAGAGCGTCTGAATCAGAGCTTAGAGACATATCTCCGGTGTTTTGTTTCAGAGAACCAAGAGGACTGGTCTTCTTTCTTACCTCTGGCAGAGTTCGCTCTTAACAACAGGCGGAGCGAGTCCACTGGTAAGTCCCCGTTTTTTGGGGCATATGGTTTTCATCCCCAGTTTTGTACTTTCAATGGGGGGGGCCCTTCTGGGGTTCCTGAGGAGGAGCGTTTCTCGTCGTCACTTGCTTCAGTGTGGAGAGGTGTATTGAATAATCTGAGTGCGATGGGGAACCGTTACAAACGTATGGCTGATAGGAGGAGAGTTTCTGGTCCAGATCTGAATGTGAACGATCTGGTATGGTTGTCTACCAGGAATATAAAACTTAAAGTGCCCTCCTGGAAACTGGGTCCCAGATTCATCGGGCCGTACAGGATCAGTTCCATAATTAATCCTGTGGCATTTCGTCTGGACCTCCCTCCTACGTTTAAAATTCATAATGTGTTCCACAAGTCATTACTTAAAAGGTATGTGGCACCAGTCATACCGTCACCTCTACCTCCTCCTCCTGTGTTGGTCAATGGTAACTTGGAATTTCAAGTATCAAAGATCATTGACTCACGTCTGAATCGCCGGTCCCTTCAGTACTTGGTGCATTGGAAGGGGTATGGTCCAGAGGAGAGGACGTGGGTCCCTGCGTCTGATGTTAACGCAGATCGTTTGGTTCGGACCTTCCACAGAACTCACCCGGGCAGGCCTGGCCCTGAGGGTCCGGAGGCCCCTCGTAGAAGGGGGGTATTGTCATGTGTGCATTGCCACGAAGATCGTCGCGGTTGCACATTTTGACTTCTCACAGCTGAGCTGCTGTTTCTTTGTGTTTGGCAGCTAGGGAGTTAATTCTGTCTGTGCTCGGTGCTGGGACTGGGTGCAGTTTCTCCCGGCTGCAATTGATTATTTGTTGATTGGTTTCCTTTAAATTCCTGGTTGTCTGCTTGGGGAGTTGCCAGTGAAACCTTCATGCAGACCACAGATAGGAATGAATCTGTATAGACTTTAGTTGTGAGCTCCTTAGTTGTTCTAAGCTCAACTTGGTTAGAGTTTATTTCCCAGACCATTTATGTTCCTTTGGTGTTTGAGTGTGTATGCAAGCGAGTGTTATCCTGTCTGTCTTATATGTCTAATCTGTGTATTTAGCTGAGATCAGCCCATATCCCTTTGGTGGAAGTCAGGATCCTTCTTAGGACTGATTACAGGGTTCAGGGTCTGATAGGAGACAGGGTTAGGTTGGAGACTTGGACCTCTGAACCATTATCAGTACCTCCAAGGTGAGGGATTAGTTAGGACCCCAGTTTAGGGTCAGGTTAGATCCCGGTCCACCTCTTTCCTGTTTCAGCTCATCAAGTCCTCAAGATTAACCCTGAGTTCAGCAGATATCGTGTCAGGTAAATCTATTCTATACTTACATGCTGATGTTGCTATACTAGTTGTTGTATAGAGTGTTGTTCCTGTATTAATAGTTTACTGACATTGTATACATATCATTAGACAGCGTGACAACAAGGCTGCATCCAATCACTGCAGGCGTCCAATCACTGCAGCCGTCTATCACTGCAGCCGTCCAATCATTGCAGCCGTCCAATCAGTGCAGCCGTCCAGTCACTGCAGCCGTCCAATCATTGCAGCCGTCCAATCAGTGCAGCCGTCCAATCAGTGCAGCTGTCCAATCAGTGCAGCCGTCCAATCATTGCTGCCGTCCAATCAGTGCTGCCGTCCAATCAGTGCAGCCGTCCAATCATTGCAGCTGTCCAATCAGTGCAGCCGTCCAATCAGTGCAGCCGTCCAATCAGTGCAGGCAACCAGTCACGGCAGCCGTCCAGTCACTGCAGCTGTCCAATCACTGCAGCCAGGCTCGGACTGGCCCACAGGGCAACAGGGGCATCCTAAGGAGGACCCCTGTACAGACACGGGCCCCCAACCACACTCTATGGGCAGTACTTGGCATAATTCACATGACATGACATTTCTGTACAGAAATAAAGCAGCATCTCCTCAGTCATTATCCAAACTACCCAGATTATTATTATATAGAGATAGAGGTAAATTTGGGAACAAGAGTCGTGTAATATAACTATTATTTATCTATTTATCTAAAATAAAAAAGGCGTTGAGGCAGCGCACCAAACTGTAGTAATAAAGTGCTCATTGATAGGCCATGCCACATGTGCTATTATAGAGCACTTTATAGCTACAGTTTGGTGCGCTGCCTCAACGCCTTCTTTGATTTTATATACAAGGACTGGAATGTGTCTGTGAGGCTTTCCACCCCGCCTTTTTCATCTGTGCTGTTATTTGTACTTTTTCCTACCTATCTATCTATCATTTGTCTATCTATCTACAGTGGGTACGGAAAGTATTCAGACCCCTTTAAATTTCTCACTCTTTGTTTCATTGCAGCCATTCGGTAAATTTAAAAAAGTTCATTATTCTCATTAATGTACACTCTGCTCCCCATCTTTACTGAAAAAAACAGAAATGTAGAATTTTTTGCAAATTTATTAAAAAGAAAAACTGAAAACTCACATGGTCATAAGTCTTCACACCCTTTGCTCAGTGTTGAGTAGAAGCACTTCTGAGCTAGTACAGCCATGAGTCTTCTTGGGAATGATGCAACAAGTTTTTCACCCCTGGATTTGGGGATCCTCTGCCATTCTTCCTGGCAGATCCTCTCCAGTTCCATCAGGTTGGATGGTGAACGTTGGTGGACACCCATTTTCAGGTCTCTCCAGAGATGCCCAATTGGGTTTAGGTCAGGGCTCTGGCTGGGTCAGTCAGGAATGGTCACAGAGTTGTTCTGAAGCCACTCCTTTGTTATTTTAGCTGTGTGCTTAGGGTCATTGTCTTGTTGGAAGGTGAACATTCGGCCAAGTCTGAGGTCCAGAGCACTCTGGAAGAGGTTTTCATCCAGGATTTCTCTGTACTTGGTCGCATTCATGTTTCCTTCAATTGCAACCAGTCGTCCTGTCCCTGCAGCTGATAAACACCCCCATAGTATGATGCTGCCACCACCATGCTTCACTGTAGGGATTGTATTGGGCAGGTGATGAGCAGTGCCTGGTTTTCTCCACACATACCGCTTAGAATTATCACCAAAAAGTTCTATCTTCGTCTCATCAGACCAGAGAATCTTATTTCTCATAGTCTGGGAGTCCTTCATGTGTTTTTAGTAAACTCTATGCGGCTTTCATATGTCTGGCACTGAGGAGAGGCTTCCGTCGGGTCACTCTGCCATAAAGACCCGACTGGTGGAGGCTGCTGTGATAGTTGACTTTGTGGAACTTTCTCCCATCTCCCTACAGCATCTGTGGAGCTCAGCCACAGTGATCTTGGGGATCTTCTTTACCTCTCACCAAGGCTCTTCTCCCACGATTGCTCAGTTGGCTGGACGGCCAGGTCTAGGAAGACTTCTGGTGGTCCCAAACTTATTCCATTTAATGATTATGGAGGCCACTGTGCTCTTAGGAACTTTGAGTACTGCAGAAATTCTTTTGTAACCTTGGCCAGATGAGCCTTGCCACAATTCTGTCTCTGAGCTCCTTGGCCACTTCCTTTGACCTCATGATTCTCATTTGGTGTGACATGCACTGTGAGCTGTGAGGTCTTATATAGACAGGTGTCACCTTTACAAATCAAGTCCTATCAGTGTAATTACACACAGCTGGACTGTAATGAAGGAGCAGAACCATCTCAAGGAGGATCACAAGGAAATGGACAGCATGTGACGTGAATATGAGTGTCTGAGCAAATTGTCTGAATACTTATGACCATGTGATATTTCAGTTTTTCTTTTTTAACAAATTTGCAAAAATTTCTACATTTCTGTTTTTTTCAGTCTAGATGGGAGCAGAGTGCACATTAATGAGAAAAAAATGAACTTTTTTGAATTTACTAAATCTATCTATCTATCTATCTATCTATCTATCTATCTATCTATCTATCTATCTATCTATCTATCTATTATCCATCCTTTATTCTTCCGGCAGGGTGTGGACACTTGGATGTCCGGGGGTGGCAGATGACAGAGGCATCCTTAGCAGTATAGTGCGCTGCGTGCTGTATACCTGATGGAGTATGCAGCCTCCCCTCCCCCGCCACATCGCTATGTGCATTATGCACATTACTTGCACTCACGTAGTCATTGATGGGTTGATCTTCCTCGGTCAGAGATCTGGACTGACGTTTGCCGCTCCGCTTGTCTCCTCGTTGATCTTTAGGTAGAAGCGTTTGTTCTGCTGCCGACTCCTCGTCATCCCCATCATCGAAATCTTCAAATTCAGGAGCTTTAAAGAAAAAAATGGTCAATTACAGAGAATGAAAAATTATTCATAAAAATAAAAAATGTCCAGATTTAAAAATAAAAATAAAAATCTCTGCTTCCACATCTGTGACTGGGAAAGCTGAGTGACAGCCGGAATGATTCCTGGACGAGTGACGCCTCCACCAAGGGTGTAAGTCCCAAAAAGTGGAGGCCGGCAGCTGTTCGGGGGCCCGTGTAGAAGGGCCCAGTCTATTTTCTGGGGCTTTGGCGCACGTGTCTTGCCGGGTACATCACCTGTATGGAGGTCTCTGATTGCACCTCCTGTGATGTGATAATTATGAAATGAATCACCGCTTCTACTAAACAATAGTTTGTATTTCCTATAAAGGAGACGTGAGCGGATTGTCAACATCAGCAGAACGTGCGGCTCTCAGGATTGTAATAATTATCTGTAATTACTAATCCGGTGGAGAGTCGCTTCACGTAGATGATTATTCTGTGACGTCGCCGCTCGGATCAACGTTTCCAGACGTTATATCCAGTCCGTACAATGGACACAATCAACAATTATATCAAAACAAGAAGAAACGATGAATAAGCCGTCCCCCCTTCTTCCAGATCGGGGGGGGGGGGGGTCAGCTTTAATCTGGAGACAATGTCAATTATCATATTAAGAGCTTGATTTATTGCTGCCTTTGCGCCTGTTTTATGTGTAGTTTTTCGTGTTTCTTGCCTGGTTTTTATTTGCATCATTTCTTGTTTTTATTTCTGCCCTTTTTGGACTGTACTTTGTGTTCACCTGTTTTCTTCCACAATTCGCCATTGTGGGTATGTTTTTTGTAGCAAATGTTTGCAGTCAGTTTATCAATCGTGACATTTAAAAATGTTTCAGCAAATGTATTCTAGTTCCCCCAGAGTGATTTCTTCGTACAGCAGTAATTCTTGTACTAATATTACAGCTGCTTGCGACACATTTTAATGGAACTTACAACTTTTTGCTATAAAAAGGCACAAAAAAAGTTAATGACAAACATAAAGCATATTTTGATTTTGCATAAAATTCATCAAGTGCGTTTGCAATTTTGAAGAATTTGGAGCAAAAAACAACAAATAACACAAGATAAAAATAAATCGTCTTAATAATAAAACACAATTGATGAATTGGGATTTTATGTTTCAATAAAGCAGCGTCCACAGGGATGTACAATCCACTGACCCCACACTATAAAACATCACTTCAGACTAGAACTATGCGATCAATGACTGAGTGGTGACATAAACGGAAGTGAAAGATTTGCTGTATTGACCGGTAAAGTGGGTGAAACCTTGTGTAAATGTGATGGCGGCCATAGTGGTAATGACCCAGCCTTCCACAATCATCGGTCTGCTGTTCTGCGCTAGATACATAATGTTATTGTGCACACACTGCAGATTTCATACAGAAAGCAAAACAAAGGGAAATGTCCGGCATTCCAGATTCGCCTTTATTTGTTTCTCCTTAAAAGCTTATCAGTTTGGCGTCATACAAAGACTCGGAGAGTGAACATTACTGACACGTTTATTTTTTGTTCCTGAATGTTGGCGCGGTCTGGCCCACATTGTCATATGTTCAGCTTCTTTTCAGACAACTCATATTTTGCCAATGTTGAAGTCTACACACATTAGTAAATCTGCCCACATCATCTTTTAACACGACCCTTTCTGTTACCTGCTGGAGAAGCAGGAAAGATCCAGTGCACGGACTTATTGTGACAAAGCTCCAGGATTCTGGAATTCTTCAGGAAATCTTTGTCCCCTATAGGATTCTCGGAGGGATCCAGAACATGGACTGCTCATAGATTGTGGTGATGTCCCCATCCTAACTGGGGGAGAGAAAAGAGAAAGAAGAGATGAAAACTATTCAAAACACTGTTTTACAGCAAGGTACTGTATATCCTTCCTTCCTTTTTTCATCCCTGCCTCCTTCATTTAATTCCTTCCTTTCTTTTTTTCTTCCTTCCTGCCTTTATTTCTTCCTTTCTCCCTTTCCCTTGCTCCCTTCCTTTTTCCTCCTTGCTTCTTTCATACCATCCTTTCCTTCCTTCCTTTGTTTGTTCCTTTCTCTATCATCTATCCATCCATCCATCCTTTCTTCCTTCCTTTCTCCTCACCTCTATCATCCTTCCTTCCGTCGTCCCAATCCTTCCTGTTTTCCCTATTTATTCCTCCTTCCTTTCTTCATCCTATTCATCCATACTTGCACTCATCACACTCCCATATCTTCCTGAAGAGGATTTCTTTGACAACTTTGGAGGAAGCGTTATGATTGTGACAGCACAGAAGCTTCTCATCTCTATACAATGTATCTTCTCATTTCCTTTATTTGTTCTTCAAATGCTACATTGTAATGGAGATGACAATACAGATGTTTCCACAAATGTTTCATTTGTGAACGTTTCATCTGGGAAATTTGTACAGAAACAAAATGTTTCACAATAAAATATAATAAAAAATGGAAAGTTTCTCATAAATCCAGAGGAGGAAATGTAATTGTCCCCACATGTGCGAGGATCCCGCGCTGACGTCCAATGATGGATTGTTCTCCAGCTTTTGTTCTGTTTATTGTTAGTTGGTGAAAGTTTGTGAAATTGATTTATTGTCTTTGTTTATGGAAGATATAATGTACAATAATGGATTTTCTGTTAATTATTGAGGAGGGGGCACATCTGTGGATGGGAGACCCCTGTAGAGCTTCCATTCAATTTTCTTCAATTCTTTTTTGTAATAATGCAAAACTATTATGTTTTTTTTTGTCAATCTATCTCAACTGTCACCAAAAGAGCTTACCCCAGCACAGTGGCTCAGTGGTTACATGAATACAGTCACTCAATAGCTACTCCACATCTGCACAGTGGCTTAGTGGCTATTACAGAACAATGGTTCAGTGGTTACCCCAGCACAGTGGCTCAGTGGTTACCCCTATACAGTGGCTCAGTGGTTACATGAATACAGTCACTCAATAGCTACTCCAGCACAGTGGACAAGTTGTGTCACATCAGTGGCTTAGTGGCTATTACAGAATAATGGCTCAGTGGTTACTCCAGCACAGTGACCCAGTGCTGACCTCAGAACAGTGATACAGTTTAACCTCAGCAGGGTGGCTCAATGGACTTTCCAGAACAGGGGTACAGTTTCAATCTCAATGCAATGGCTCAGTGGCTTCTCCAGCCCAGTGACCCAGTGGTTACCTTAGAACAGTGGCACAGTTATGACCACAACACAGAGGTTCAATGGTTTCTCCAGAAGAGCGACTCACTGATTACCCTAGCAGTTTGGCTCTGAGCACTCTAGCCAAGTGGTGAGCTCTGCACGGTGACTCAGTGGTTACTCTACCATGGTGGCTTAATAACTAAGACTACCACAGTGACCACATGGATATCCCAGCATAGTGACTCAGTGGTTATCCTAAAATGGTGGCTTAATAACTAAGACTACCACATTGACCCCATGGATATCCCAGCACGACTCAGTGGTTATGCCAGCATAGTGAATAAGTGGTTACACCACAACAGTGACTAGGTGGCTACTGCAGCACAAGGGCATTACTTATTGCAAAACAATGTGTCACTGGTTACCCCAGCATAGTGACTCAGTGGTAACACCAGCAAAGTGGTTCAGTGGTTACCCCAGCAGAGTAGCTCAGTGGTTACCCTGCTGTAGTGGCTATATCAGCACGGTGATTCAGTGTTTATCCTATCATGGTGGCTTAATAACTAAGACTACCACAGTGACCACATGGATATCTCAGTATAGTGACTCAGTGGTTACACCAGCAGAGTGGCTCAGTGGTTACCCAGCTGTAGAGGCTATATCAGCATGGTGACTTAGTAGTTCTGAGCAGATCCTCAGTAGTTACTCAGTCTCCAGCTCAGTGGCTCAGTAGCTAATCCTGTGGAATGGCTCAGTGATTAGCACTTTTAGCACTTGTATCACATGCATGGAGTTTGCATGTTCTTCTGTTCTCTTGTGCAATGCCTCCAGCTTCTCCCATTTCTCATCATACGATAGGGAAACCATCTCCCCGTGAAACTGTCCCTCGTGTGTGAGAAACATAATGGAGAGGCCTAAAGGTAAATGGCGTTCCTCCATCACGTCTGGGACCCGGGCAGCAGCAGATCCATGTCATCTGTCTACTCCATTACATAAAACCTCGGGGCGCAATATTAATGGACGTTCATAGCGATCCGCAGCGAATAGAGGAAACACTGGACTTTCCATTGCTTTTCTGAATATTCTGTTGTCCCTCCTGTCGGCCTGGCAGGTCACTACTGGTGTGAAGTGACCTACAAGAGCATTTCTAGCCTTATAACGAGCCCCCACATTGCTGGTTCCACCTGTGGGCGTAATAAAACAGTCTGTAAAGGGGAAAAAGACATTATAGATCGTACCTCAAATTGCAACTCTGATTCTTCAACTACTGGGATTTCTTTGCTCTGAGTCTTGATGAAACATTTCTCAAGTCCAGCAAAGTAGATGGCAGTAATTCCCTAAAAATAAACCCAAGGCATAAAGACGTGAGGCTGATGTGATTCAACAACTGTGCAAGAATCCAGATCTGTCCCTCACCTCTCCAGGACAAAGTGATGCGAGTGATGTGAGAACAGAGGGCAAACATTGTGTCTACACAAGTTATCAAAGGAGATCATCAGAAGTCACCAAAGTATTCGACTCAATCTATGACGCAAAACCTCCAGACATGAGCGAATCGCAGCCACGGGAAATGATCAAAGCCAGTATAAAAGCAGAAGCATGGAAAGCAGCAGCAATGTATGGTGAATCTGGAAAGTGAGAGGAAGTCAGAGCTCAGCACTAGACATAGGAAGAGAAAGGCATAAAACACTGAAGAGACTGTACAGATAGTGTCTGACAGCAAAGCAGTGATAAAGAGCTGCCATCTATAGCCAGATATACTAAGGCTGGGTTCAAATGTCCAGAAATGATACCTTAGAAATAGACGACAATTACTGCCGCATTAACGGATCCGTTGCCCATTAACTACAATGTTAAAAAACAGATCTGGCAGAGATCAGTTAGTGAATAACAGACTAAAAAGTTACTTCAGCTTTATATTTTACCAACAAGATTCCTACTGGATCCATGATAAAGATCATTACTGGACATGTGAACAAAGCCTTAGTCATTTACATTATAAAGATGTAAAATCTTTTAATACCCAGAAGAACTAGAAGTGTTACCCACATGTTATTAGTGCAATTAGAGACGTTCTCACACTTCAGATTCTTTTTGAAAAAATTTCAGCAGCTAGTCAATTTAAATTCATAAACATTCCCTCATCTCCAAAACCTTCCCTAAGATCTACTGTGAAATGTGGTATACACAGGGGGTTCGGAAAGTATTCACACCCCTTTACATTTCTCACTCTTTGCTTCATTGCAGCCATTTGGTAAATTCAGTAAAGTTCATTTTTCTCATTAATGTGCACTGTGCACCCCATCTTAACTGAAAAAAAAAACAGAAATGTAGATATTTTTGCAAATTTATTAAAAATGAAAAACTGAAATCTCCCATGGTCATAAGTATTCAGCCCCTTTGCTCAGTATTGGGTAGAAGCACCTTTTGAGCTAGTACAGCCATGAGTCTTCTTGGGAATGATGCAACAAGTTTTCCACCCCTGGATTTGGGGATCCTCTGTCATTCTTCCTGGCAGATCCTCTCCAGTTCCGTCAGGTTGGATTGTGAATGTTGGTGGACAGCCATTTTCAGGTCTCTCCAGAGATGCTCAATTGGGTTTAGGTCAGGGCTCTGGCTGGGTCAGTCAGGAATGGTCACAGAGTTGTTCTGAAGCCACTCCTTTGTTATTTTAGCTGTGTGCTTGGGGTCATTGTCTTGTTGGAAGGTGAACCTTCAGCCAAGTCTGAGATCCAGAGCACTCTGGAAGAGGTTTTCATCCAAGATATCTCTGTACTTGGCCGCATTCATGTTTCCTTCAATTGCAACCAGTCGTCCTGTCCCTGCAGCTGAAAAACACCCCCATAGCATGATGCTGCCACCACCATGTTTCACTGTTGGGATTGTACTGGGCAGGTGATGAGCAGTGCCTGGTTTTCTCCACACATACCGCTTAGAATTATCACCCAAAAGTTCTATCTTCATCTCATCAGACCAGAGAATCTTATTTCCCATAGTCTGGGAGTCCTTCATGTGTTTTTAGTAAACTCTATGCGGCTTCCATATGTCTGGCACTGAGGAGAGGCTTCCGTCGGCCACTCTGCCATAAAGGCCCAACTGGTGGAGGCTGCAGTGATAGTTGACTTTGTGGAACTTTCTCCCATCTCCCTACTGCATCTGTGGAGCTCAGCCACAGTGATCTTGGGGTTCTTCTTTACCTCTCTCTTCTCCCACGATTGCTCAGTTTGGCTGGATGGCCAGGTCTAGGACGACTTCTGGTGGTCCCAAACTTCTTCCATGTAAGGATTATGGAGGCCACTGTGCTCTAAGGAACCTTGAGTACTGCAGAAATTCTTCTGTAACCTTGGCCAGATCTGTGCCTTGCCACAATTCTGTCTCTGAGCTCCTTGGCCAGCTCCTTTGACCTCATGATCCTCATTTGGTGTGACATACACTGTGAGCTGTGAGGTCTTATACAGACAGGTGTCGCCTTTACAAATCAAGTCCTATCAGTGTAATTACACACAGCTGGACTCCAATGAAGGAGCAGAACCATCTCAAGGAGGATCACAAGGAAATGGACAGCACAACACAATATGAGTGTCTGAGCAAAGGGTCTGAATACTTATGACCATGGGATTTTTCAATTTTTCTTTTTTAATAAATTGGCAAAAATTTCTACATTTCTGTTTAGTTTTTCAGTCAAGACGGGTGCAGAGTGCACATTAATAGATGAGGAATAAATAAACTTTAAGTTGAATATTGTACCCACAATACTGCACATATAACAAAGAGTGAAAATTTAAACGGTCCCTGACAATAACTACTATCTGCCCTAGTACAGATCTTAATACTGTCCCCTATGTACAAGAATATTAATCTATAATACTGTCCCCTATGACAAGAATATACTACTATAATACTGCCCCTATGTACAAGAATATAACTACTATAATACTGCCCTATGTACAAGAATATAACTACTATAATACTGCCCTATGTACAAGAATATAACTACTATAATACTGCCCTATATACAAGAATATAACTACTATAATACTGCCCTATGTACAAGAATATAACTACTATAATACTGCTCCTATGTACAAGAATATAACTACTATAATACTGCCCCTATGTACAAAATATAACTACTATAATACTGCTCCTATGTACAAGAATATAACTACTATAATACTGCCCTATGTACAAGAATATAACTACTATAATACTGCCCCTATTACAAGAATATAACTACTATAATACTGCCCCTATATACAAGAATATAACTACTATAATACTGCTCCTATGTACAAGAATATAACTACTATAATACTGCTCCTATGTACAAGAATATAACTACTATAATACTGTCCCCTATGTACAAGAATATAACTACTATAATACTGCCCTATGTACAAGAATATACTACTATAATACTGCCCTATTACAAGAATATAACTACTATAATACTGCCCCTATATACAAGAATATAACTACTATAATACTGCCCCTATGTACAAGAATATAACTACTATAATACTGCTCCTATGTACAAGAATATAACTACTATAATACTGCTCCTATGTACAAGAATATAACTACTATAATACTGCTCCCTATGTACAGAATATAACTACTATAATACTGCCCCTATGTACAAGAATGTACCTACTATAATACTGCCCCTATTACAAGAATATAACTACTATAATACTGGCCTATGAACAAGAATATAACTACTATAATACTGCCACTATGTACAAGAATATAACTACTATAATACTGCCCCTATGTACAAGAATATAACTACTATAATACTGCCCCTATGTACAAGAATATAACTACTATAATACTGCCCTATGTACAAGAATATAACTACTATAATACTGCCCTATGACAAGAATATAGCTACTATAAACTGCTCACTATGTACAAGAATATAACTACTATAATACTGGTCCCTATATACAAGAAAATAACTATATAATACTGCTCCTATGTACAAGAATATAACTACTATAATACTGCCCTATGTACAAGAATATAACTACTATAATACTGCTCCCTATGTACAAGAATATAACTACTATAATACTGCTCCTATGTACAAGAATATAACTACTATAATACTCCCTATATACAAGAATATAACTACTATAATACTGCTCCTATGTACAAGAATATAACTACTATAATACTGCCCCTATGTACAAGAATATAACTACTATAATACTGCCTCCTATGTACAAGAATATAACTACTATAATACTGCTCCTATGTACAAGAATATAACTACTATAATACTGCCCCTATTACAAGAATATAACTACTATAATACTGCTCCTATGTACAAAAAATATTGACATACATATAATACTGCCCTATGTACAAGAATATAACTACTATAATACTGCACCCTATGAACAAGAATATAACTACTATAATACTGCTCCTATGTACAAGAATATAACTGCTATAATACTGCTCCTGTGTACAAGAATATAACTGCTATAATACTGCTCCTATGTACAAGAATATAACTACTATAATACTGCCCCTATGTACAAGAATATAACTACTATAATACTGCCCCTATGTACAAGAATATAACTACTATAATACTGCTCCTATGTACAAGAATATAACTACTATAATACTGCCCCTATGTACAATAATATAACGACTATAATACTGCTCTTATGTACATGAATATAACTACTATAATACTGCCCCTATGTACAAGAATATAACTACTATAATACTGCCCCTATGTACAAGACATATAACTCTATTAAATACTGCTCTTATGTACATGAATATAACTACTATAATACTGCCCCTATGTACAGGAATATAACGACTATAATACTGCCCCTATGTACAGGAATATAACGACTATAATACTGCCCCTATGTACAGGAATATAACTACAATAATACTGACCCTATGTACAAGAATATATCTACTATAATACTCCTATATACAAGAATATAACTACTATAATACTGCTCCTATGTACAAGAATATAACTACTATAATACTGCCTCCTAGCTGAGAGGTTGTGTGTTTGTAGCTCTCCTGATGTCTGGAGCAAGCCCAGGGAGTGGCCACCCTGGGCGGGGAAGCTCCCCAGGCAAGGCCCAGGCTTCCCGGCCTACACTGGGACAAGCCTCCCAGGCCTCTCCTAATGGGAATGTTAATCCCAGAGCCACTGTCAGACAGTGAATGCAGCGAGCCAAAGCTGCAGCAGTTCTGTGAAGGAGGAAAAAGCCGTCAGTAAAGTTTTGGGAGGAAAACCTTCTCCAAGTCCATCAAAGAAGCAAGAAGGAAAAGTGTCGGTCAGTGAAGGGTTACAGCACAATGTGAAGTCAGGTAACTCCCCAGTCAGCAAGCAGCTCCTGCCGGGTGCACAGGTGAGATCAGCCCCAGCTGTGCAGATCACCTCTCCTGCTCCCAGCAGAGACGGACGTCTTTGGAAAGACAAACCATCCAGGAGAACTTACAGCAGCATGGCAGTATGGCGCGGTCAGGACGCACACGGTCGCAGTCAGGTGGCAGCAGTAAAAGTGCTGTGGAGCCTGGAGCCATGAAACCAGCGGTGGTGAAAATTAAGGAGAGTCTGGGTTCAAGCAGCCGGGGACATCTCTGAATGCAGGATCCCAGGAGGAGACGCCACGTGCACCTGAGCTTCAGCTCGCAGAGGAGATCCCAGGACTGGTCAAGAAGTTCGGTGAGTTACAGCAGCAGAAAGACTCACTACAGATGCAGATAGACACTTGCTATAAGCTAAAGGCTATTAATCCCGGGAGTCATGATTTTTATGATGAGACTCTGAACACACTGGGTGTATTGCTGGCAAAAGTGGTGAGGGACATGGACTGCGTCCTAGAGAGGATGGGGCCCCTGGCGGAGACTTATAGGAACCAGGAACTGTTTAAGTCACAGAAGCAGAACTCTGCAGGTTCCAGGTCAGACATTGTCCCAGGTGGACCCCAGAAGCAGGTGCGGCCAGTGCTGCATCCTGCAAGTTTCTGCTTCCAAAAGGGGCAAATGCCGCTCCAGCAGCAGCCTGTAGTACAGACCCCAGCAGACGTACCACAAGTCTCAGAATGCCCAGCAAAACTGCCTGCAGCAGATCCAAAGCAGAATCATGTAGTGCAGATTCCAGCAGAGGTACAACAAGTCACAGAATGCCCAGCACAACAGCCTGCAGCAGATTCCAAGCAGCAGCATGAAGGGCACATTCCAGTAGAGGTACAACAAGTCGCAGAATGCCCAGTACAGCCGCCTGCAGCAGATTCCAAGCAGCAGCATGGACATTTTTCAGCAGAGGGACTACAAGTCTCAGAATGCCATGCACCACAGTTGGGCAGTGGACATGTGCCGGTAGTTCCTGATGGTGCCCAGCAGGGCTCTGATGCTGGGGATAACCGCGCTGTATCTGAGGGGTCGGGGGTTTGGGGGAGCACAGTATCTTTGTGGACGCTGCGCAGTCTGATAGTGACATTGATGTTGATGATAACAATGTGCATGATGATGTCTGTGATTTCCCCCCTTTAATTCCGAGCACACAAGGTGTAGAAGCCCCCCCTGCTGTAGACCCTCACCCCGTCAGTCAGCCTAGTGTGACCCCGCAGGTTCCCCCCAGTAATGCCTGGAGTCGTGGCGCTCCGTCCTTCACCTCTGGTGCCAATTATACCGGCCAGGCGTTTAAACGGAGAAACGTCGTGCGTTTCCGGCACAGAGGTGCCAAGGAGGATCTGCCAGATAGAAGGTTTGTGGTCAGGGAGCTCTTGTGTCGCCAGATGGGGTTTGCGCCAGTCAGCATCTTGGCGGTGATTAATCTTCCAGACAGGCAGGGCTATGACGTCAGCTTTAAGCTCATGAGTGACCTGGACAGGTTTTGGTCTAATTTCCCCAAGTTTAGAGACACTGAGGGCTGGAGTAAGTTCAGCTTTATTCCTATCTCTAAGCCAGATACCGTTACAGTTAATCTCATCTTCTGGAATGAGTCTGTTCCCCCGCAGGACATTGTGGTGTGGCTCCGGAGGCATTGTGACCTGGTCTCTGACCTCACCAAAAGCAGAGACAATGATGGTATCTGGACGGGAGGGTGGAGGGTTTTGGTGAAACTGCGCCAGTGCGATAATATCACTGCCCACTTACCCAACTCCTTCTTTATTGGGAGGGAGAGGGGTGTGTGTTTCTATCCTGGGCAGCCTCGTAAGTGCTTCAAATGTGGCAAGGCGAGTCACCTGGCAAATACGTGTACTGTGGTGAAGTGCAACCTGTGTGGGGAGGTCGGCCATGTGGCTGCAGACTGCCAGAACATCAGGTGCAACCTCTGTGGGAAGATCGGTCACCCTCACAGGGACTGTCCTGACGCCTGGCACAATATCTGTAAGGACTATCCTGATGAGGATTTGGTGGCAGGGGCAGAGATTCTGGAGGAGGCAGCTTTACTGTCAGGGGAAATACTGTCCAGACCAGAGGTCCACCAGGGGTCTACTCAGGTGACACCAGAGCAGCAGGGTTCAGAGGGTGCACAGGGGAGTATGGAGGTTGTCCCTCAGGGGCAGCAGTCACAGGGAAGCATTACTTCAGTACTACCATCTGTGTCTCCGACTAAAAGGAAGAAAAAGGACAAGACCTCCCGTAAACCTGAGAAGGAGTATGACACTGGCCAAGGAGCCAGGAAGAAGGTCCAGAGTTCTGCAGGTGTAATGGACTTATCTAATAGGTTTGGTGTTCTGTCTGAGTCTGACGGTGATTTTGAGGATGACCTTAGAAGAATTGACGCAGAGTTTGATAGGGACGTAGAGGACTGTCCTCCGCCCAAGCGGAAGCCATTACCTGAGGGCTCTCGGGTAGAGTCTGAAATGGAGACCGGCGGTGACCAGAATAACTCTGACTCAGATCTGTGACGCTGTCAACTAAATAATGTCCGAGCCCAGATAGATAAAATCATTAGGAAATGTTAAGTTATGGAAGGATGTGTCACTGGGTTGAAATATGATGTTTTTTTTTTTTTTCCAACCAGGTGTATGGACTCTTTAAGATATTTTATATGTATAATCCGGATATGTAATTATGTATGTACAATCCAAGTGAATTTATTTTTGTATTACTGGAGGAATGTCAGTATATTTGTATTTGTTTGGTTTTTACAATAAAAATTGCCCCTATGTACAAGAATATATCTACTATAATACTGCCCCTATGTACAAGAATATAACGACTATAATACTGCCCCTATGTACAGGAATATAACTACAATAATACTGCCCCTATGTACAAGAATATATCTACTATAATACTCCTATATACAAGAATATAACTACTATAATACTGCTCCTATGTACAAGAATATAACTACTATAATACTGCCCCTATTTACAAGAATATAACTACTATAATACTGCTCCTATGTACAAGAATATAACTACTATAATACTGCCCCTATATACAAGAATATAACTACTATAATACTGCCCCTATGTACAAGAATATAACTACAATAATACTGCTCCTATGTACAAGAATATAACTACTATAATACTGCTCCTATGTACAAGAATATAACTACAATAATACTGCTCCTATGTACAAGAATATAACTACTATAATACTGCCCCTATGTACAAGAATATATCTACTATAATACTGCCCCTATGTACAAGAATATAACTACTATAATACTGCTCCTATGTACAAGAATATAACTACTATAATACTGCCCCTATGTACAAGAATATAACTACTATAACACTGCTCCTATGTACAAGAATA
>JARQOD010008224.1:0-36372 GCA_033576555.1 Oophaga sylvatica | reverse complement strand
TCACCTCTTTAATTACATTTTTGGCTGGGTACTCTTGCCTACACACACTCTGCCTCTCCAGAGTTCCGCCCGTTCCTGCATCCGCAGTTTCCACTGTCTCACGACTCTCGGTAACTTCAGAGAGCTCCAGCTTACTGCACTCACTTTCCTTGCGGTCGAGTCACAGTCTGCATAGGAGTCACTCCCCCTCCCCCTGTCATCCTGGAACAGCACGTCCCCACTTAGACAGGTCTCTGTCCCCTTTCCTGGAGCTATACCGTTTCTCACGGTCACACGTCTTGTCACGTCCAAGTCCCCGAGTTGGTCTGACCCACACTTTCTTCTGGTCACCTGGAACTCTAGACTATCAATATTAGGTGTTACCTTCTTTTCATACATCACACGACAAGGAACCACTACAGCCACCTGCTGTTGTGAGGCTCCCTCCTCTGAACAACACCACACTTTATCAACTTCCCCCTTTTGAGACTCTGCCCCCTTTTGGGCCACCATCCCAATTTGGGTTACCGCCCCCTTTTGGGACTCCGCTCCCTTTTGGGACTCCATCTCAATTTGGGTTACCGCCCCCTTTTGGGACTCCACCCCCTTTTGGGCAACTTTACTGATTTGGGCTACCACCCCCTTTTGGGACTCCGCCCCCTTTTGGGTAACCATCCCTGTTTGGGTTGCCGCCCCCCTTTGGGGACTCCTCCCCTTTTAGGGACACCACCCATCACTGGGGTACACACCACGGTTCTTACAGGCCCCAGTCCACACAGTACCCTTAGACAGTGTCTTTTACTTAGGGCGTGTACTGGCCCTTTAAGAGTTTGTGTGCCTTGGTTCACACTGTCCTTTTTACCACACCAGCTCCTGCTGGTACTGCCACTGCTTCCGTTGCAGCCACCAACAACCAGCACCCCCAGATGCTACTCCTAAGCTGCTGTGGCTGTTACTGCAGCTCCGGCTGCTGCAGAACTTCTTGCTGCAACAGTCACTGTAGCTCCTGCTACCACAAGTCTCTGCACGCTGCGCTGTCTTGCCGCTTGTCACCTTCGTGACCCCACGAGTCACAGCCAGCCGCTTGTCACCTTCATGACTCCTCCGAGCCACAGCAAACACCTCACACGTGTTCCAGAGAAAAAAAAAACAGTTTCTCACTGACCCGTCAGCACAACACAGACTCCTGTCTGTCACACTCTCAGCCAGAGAGATTTTCCGGACACCTCTTCTCCCAGAGACATCCCACAAAGGAAAAAAAAACAGTCTTTCACTGACCCGTCAGTACAACACAGACTCCTGTCTGTTACACTCTCGGCCAGAGAGATTTTCCGGACACCTCCTCTCTCATAGAGGCATCCCACAAAGGAAAAAACTGTTTCTCACTGACCCATCAGTACAACACAGACTCCTGTCTGTTACCTGTTGATCACTCAGGTTTCCGGACACCTCTTCTTCATAGAGGCATCCCACAAGGACAAAAACAATCTCTCACTGACCCGTCAGTACACCACAGACTCCTGTCTGTTACCTGTTGGCCACGCAGGTTTCCGGACACCTCCTCTGAGGTATCCTCTCAGCATGCTTTTTCTCCATTTTCAACATAACACAGACTCCTGTCTGTCACCACTGCTTAACAGCTTCTTCAGATACCTCATATCAGAGGCACCCCATAAACATAAATGCACAGTTTATTCGTGACCACTGGTCACACTCACGGTTTTCACAGACCGTCCGTTCCTCCTCTGGTTCCTGATTCCCAGTCCTGGAACATGTGCTCCTTGGGCCGCTGCCAGCATTCCATCCACCAATTGTAAGGTTTTAACTCACTCGGCTGCTTCAGAGGTAATCAGGAGACACTTTTCTTATCCAAAAATCATCAGGTTTATTACATCATAAACCTCACAGTCACAGGCAATGCAAATCTTCAGTACTTCAGCTCCTGCCTGGAGCCACTCCTCAGTCACAGAGACCTCTCTGTGATGTCCCACCTGGACTCATGGAAGTTGTCCCTGACCCACTCCTAACACGTCTTCTGAGTCCATCTGGAACATGATCTGTCCACCCTGAGATCCCAAACACTCTTTAGGTGCCAAACAAACTCATTACATAGGCGTAACCCGCCTACAGGTGAGGTCAGAATCACATGGTTAGGTCACCTGCTCATGACCTCATCACAGGTCCTTTACCACAACACAAACCATGCCTCCATGCATATCCCGAGGAGTATACACAGTGCCCCCTAGCTGGATCAGGGGTCACTACACCACAATATATACATACATATACACATATATATATTTTATATATATACATATACACATGCCTATATACATACATATACACATATATATATACATACATATATACATACATATACACATGCATATATACATACAAATACACATGCATATATACATATACACATACATATATACATACATACAAACACACATACATATATACATACATAAACACATACATATATACATACATAAACACATACATATATACATACATATACATAATAAATACAAATACACATACATATAAACATACACATACACATGCATATATACATATATATGCACATACATATATATACACATATACATACATATGCACATACATATACACATGCATATATACATACATATATTCAAATACACACATATACACAGATATATGCATGCATACACACATACATATATACATACATATACACAAACATATACACATGCATATATACATACATACATATACACATATATATATACATGCACACATGCCTATATACATACATATATATATATATATATATATATATATATATACACACACATACACATACATATATACATACATATACACATGCATATATACATACAAATACACAAACATATATACATACATAAACACATACATATATACATACATAAACACAAATATATACATACACACATACATATATACATACAAATACACATACATATAAACATACAAATACACATGCATATATACATACATATACACATTACATATATATACACATATACACACATATATACATACATATACACATGCATATATACATACAAATACACATACATATATACATACATAAACACATACATATATACATACATAAACACATACATAATACATACATAAACACATACATATATACATACATAAACACATAAATATATACATACATATACACATATTACATACAAATACACATAAATATAAACATACACATACACATGCATATATACATACATATACACATACATATATATACACATATACACACATATGCACATATACACATGCATATATACATACATATATTCATATACACACATATACACAGATATATGCATGCATATACACATATATACATATACACATGCATATATACAATACATATATATATATATATATATACACACATGCCTATATACATACATATACATATATATATACACACACATATACACATACATATATACATACATATACACATGCATATATACATACAAATACACATACATATATACATACATACATAAACACATACATATATACATACATATACACACATATATACATACATATACGCATAGTTATATACATACAAATACACATGCATATATACATACATATACACATGCATATATACATACATATACACATGCATATATACAGACATATAATATATACATATACACATGCATATATATACATATACACATGCATATATATATACATACATATATACATGCATATACACATACATAGAATCATAGAATCATAGAATGGTAGAGTTGGAAGGGACCTCCTGGGCCATCTGGTCCAACCCCTGCTCAAAGCAGGATTCTCTAAATCATCCCAGACAGATGTCTGTCCAGCCTTTGTTTGAAGACTTCCATTGAAGGAGAACTCACCACCTCTCGTGGCAGCCTGTTCCACTCATTGATCACTCTAACTGTCAAAAAGTTTTTTCTAATATCTAATCTGTGTCTCCTCCCATTCAGTTTCATCCCATTGCTTCTAGTCTTTCCTTGTGCAAATGAGAATAAAGATGATCCTTCTACAATGAGACAGCCCTTGAGATATTTGTAGACAGCTATTAAGTCTCCTCTCAGTCTTCTTTTTTGCAAGCTAAACATTCCCAAATCCTGCAACCGTTCCTCATAGGACATGGTTTGCAGACCGGTCACCATTCTGGTGGCTCTCCTTTGAACTTGCTCCAGTTTGTTGATGTCTTTTTTAAAATGTGGTGCCCAAAACTGGACACAGTATTCCAGATGAGGTCTGACCAAAGAGGAGTAGAGGGCAATAATGACCTCACGTGATCTAGACTGTATGCTTCTGTTGATACATCCTAGAATTGTATTTGCCTTTTTTGCTGCTGCATCACACTGTTGACTCATGTTCAGTCTGTGATCAATTAGTATACCCAAGTCTTTTTCACATGTGCTGTTACTTAGCCCTATTCCTCCCATTTTGTATATGTTTTTTTCATTTTTATTGCCCAGATGTAGTACTTTGCATTTTTCCCTGTTAAAAAACATTCTGTTAGATGCTGCCCACTGCTCCAGTTTATTTATATCTTTTTGAATCCTCTCTCTCTCTTCTCTAGTATTAGCTACCCCTCCTAGCTTTGTGTCATCAGCAAATTTGATCAGTTTACCCTCAATTCCTTCATCTAAATCATTGATAAAGATGTTGAACAATACAGGGCCCAAACAGAGCCTTGTGGTACCCCACTTGAGACATTCTTCCAACTGGATGTGCAGCCATTTACGACCACTCTTTGAGTCCGATCACTAAGCCAGTTATGAATCCACCTAACAGTTGCCTTGTCCATTCCATACTTAGTCATTTTTTCAATAAGGATTGTGTGAGATACTTTGTCAAATGCTTTGCTGAAGTCAAGATATACTATATCTACAGCATTTCCCTGATCCACCCAGTCAGTGATTCTGTCATAGAAGGAAATTAAGTTAGTCTGACATGACTTATTAGTTACAAACCCATGCTGACTCTGTTTAATCACTTCATTCGTATGCAGGTACTTACATACATGTTCTTTAATAATTTGTTCAAAGATTTTTCCTGGTATAGAAGTCAGACTCACCGGCCTGCAGTTCCCTGGGTCCACCTTCTTCCTCTTTTTGAAGATAGGAACAACATTTGCTCTTCTCCAGTCTTCTGGGACTTCTCCTGTTCTCCAAGAATTTTCAAATATTATGGACAGTGGTTCAAGAATTTCTTCTGCTATCTCCTTCAGTATTCTAGGGTGTAATTCATCTGGACCTGGAGACTTGAATTCATTTAGGTTAGCTAAGTGTTTCCTCACTGTCTTTCTGTTTATAGATATCCTGGATTCTTCTAATCCTTTAATAGGACAGTGAAGATCAGTTGATGTTACATTTCCTTTCTGAGAGAAAACAGATGCAAACTAGGAATTTAAAAGTTCAGCTTTCTCAACATCCTTTCTTACCATTTCATCATTTTCATCCTGTAAAAATCCTATAACATCTTTGACATTTTTTTTACTTTTGACGTATCCCCAAAATCCTTTTTTGTTGCTTTTGACATCTCTTGCAAGCCTTAATTCATTGTCAGCTTTAGATAATCTGATTTGTGCCCTGCAGGTTCTGCAGATGGCATTATATTCTTCTTTAGATATGCCTCCCTCTTTCCATTTGATAAACATTTCTTTCTTCCTTTTTAGCATGTGTTTAAGTTCTGTGTTCATCCATCCTGGTTTCCTTAAATGCTTCCCATTCTTCCCTCTTTTTGGAATTGTTAACGATTGTGCTTTGAGAATCTCATTTTTCAAGATGTCCCATCCTTCCTGGACATTTTTGTCCTTAAGGATATCCTGCCATTGGATCCCTCCAATTCTCTTTCTGAGTCCCTTAAAATCTGCCTTTCTGAAATCTAACCTTGACGTCTGAGTCTTCACAGGTCTTCCTCCTCTTGTTATCCAAAATTCTTAAATAGCATGGTCACTACCTCCTAGCGTCCCAGCCACTCTTACCTCCTCAACCATTTCCTCCCTGTTTATAAGGATTAGATCCAAGGTAGGAGATCCCCTTGTTTTCTCCTCTACCTTTTGGAAGATAAAGTTGTCAGCAAGAGAGGATAAGAATTTCCTTGACCTGTTAGTTTTGCCTGAGTGAGATTCCCAACAAATGTCTGGATAGTTGAAATCTCCCATGACCACTATGTCATATTTTTTGGAGAACTTGGTCATTTGATGCATAAAGAGTTCATCCATATCTTCAGCTTGCATAGGTGGCCTGTAGTAAATGCCTACAATGGTGTCCTTTCCATTGTTCTGTCCTTGTATTCTTACCCAAACAGTTTCCACAGAACTCCCAGTCTCTGAAGCGTCAATCTCTGTGCAGATATACGCTTTTCTAACATACAATGCGACACCTCCTGCTCGTTTATCAAGTCTGTTTCTTGCAAATAAGTTGTATCCTTCTAGCCTTGTATTCCAATCATGTGTATCGTCCCACCAAGTCTCAGTGATTCCAATGACATCATACTTCTTCTCCTGCGTTAGTAGTTCCAATTCTCCTTGTTTGTTGCCCATGCTTTGTGCATTTGTATAAAAACATTTTAGTTTGTGATTGGTTTCTCTTCCTCCAATATTTTTATTATTTAGATTGTTTTGTCTTCGTTCTTTCTTTCCACTTCTAATAGCCGAGTTCTCAATAGCATTTGTCAGGTGTATGGCTTTTTCTGGCGTTTTGCTTCCCTTCCCACATTGTTCTAGTTTAAAGCTCTCCTGATGAGTGTAGCAAGGCGACTTCCAAATACATGTTTTCCAGTCTTCGTAAGGTGCACCCCATCTCTAGCAAGTAGTCCATCGTATAGGTAATTCACTCCGTGATCCAGAAATCCAAATCCTTGCTGACGGCACCATCGACGTAGCCAGTTGTTCACCTGCAGAATCTTATTCCACCTCCTTGTTCCATGGACATCCACTGGAAGGATGGAGGAGAAGACCACCTGCGCTCCCAGTTCTTTCACTTTCTTGCCTAAGTTTTCAAAGTCACTGTAGATGGTTTCCAGGTCACTTCTTGTGGTGTCATTTGTCCCCACATGTATTAGCAGGAATGGGTAGTCATCTTTATGTCTGAAGAGTCCTGATATCCTGTCAGACACATCTTTAATTTTTGCACCTGGAAGACAGCACATTTCTCTTGAGGTTATATCCTGTCTGCAGATAGCGGCCTCTGTTCCTCTCAACAGGGAATCGCCCATGACAACAACTCTCCGTTTCTTCATCACAACAGTTTTCAGGACTCTGAGGGCGTACAAGGTTGCTCTTTGTGGGCAAAGTCTTATCCTGATGTATTTCTTCATCGTTCTCCTGTGTGAGAGCCTGGTACTGGTTCCTGAGCAGTATGGGTGCTGACTGCTTCACGATCCTCCTGCTTCTCTGGGTCACATGCTTCCATTCCTCTGTTTCTTCAGGTGCAGGTCAAATTTCTTCTCTTTCTGCACCATGAAGAGATAATTCTGCTCTGTCTAAGAACTCTTCACCTTCCTTAATGGTCTTCAATGTAGATAACCTCTCTTCTAGATTTCGCAACTTTTCCTCCAACATGGACACAAGCTTGCATTTATGGCATGTGAAATTTGGCTTTTCCACTGGTAAGTCTATGAACATGTAGCAAGAAATGCAGCTCACCACATGGTTCCTAGCCTCTTCCATGCTCTTATTGTTAAAGAGATATCACAGTGGTGAAAAAAGTGCCAAAATTCTGGCGGCGCGCGGTTTAGCGATGTCCTCCTTTCAGCTGCAACAGCCAAAACCCAGTGTTCTTGGAGCTCGCAGAGACTCTTCACTTATCCCAGAATGAACTGGGAATATGCAAATGATCTCCTCAGGACTCCTCCCCTGGTTTTGTTATATACACATACATATATACATACATATACACATACATATAAACATAAAATATACATACATATACACATGCATACACACATGCATAAATACATACATATACACATACATATGCACATACATATATCCTTACAAATACACATACATATATACATACATATACACATACAAACACACATACATATATACATATACATACATATATACATACATATACATAACCATACAAATACACATGCATATATACATACATATAAACATGCATATATACATACATATACACATACATATATACATATACACATGCATATATATACATATATACATGCATATATACATACATATACACATGCATATATACATACATATACACATACATATATACATGCAAATACACATACATATATACATACATATACAATACATATTACATAAAATATACACACATATACACATACATATACACATGCATAAATACATACATATACACATACATATGCACATACATATATCCTTACAAATACACATACATATATACATACATATACACATACAAACACACATACATATATACATACATATACACATACACATATACATACAAATACACATACATATACAAATACATACATATATACTTATACACATGCATATATACATACATATATACATACATATACACATACATATATACATACATATACACATATATACATACATATATACATACATATACACATACACATATGTATACACATACATACATATACACATACATATATATATATATACACATACAAATATACATACATATACACATACATATATATATACATACATATACACATGCATATATACATACATATACACATACATACATATATACATACAAATGCACATACATATACATACATATACACATACATATATACATACAAATACACATACATATATACATACATATACACATATACACCAGGCATATATACATACATATACACATACATATACACCACAAATACACATACATATATACATACTTATACACACATATATACATGCATATATACATACATAGACACATACATACATACATACAAATACACATACATACATACATAACACAATACATATATACATACATATACACACATATATACATACATATACACATCATATATACATACAAATACACATGCATATATACATACATATACACATGCATATATACATACATATACACATGCATATATACATACAATATAATCACATACATATATACATACTGTGGTGTAGTGACCCCTGATGCAGCTAGGGGGCACTGTGTAGGCTCCTCGGGATATGCATGGAGGCATGTGATGGATGGACGTTATGTATCACAGAGGTGGGTGGCCCTGTGATGGAAGCCTGGATATGTTTTGGTTCAGCAGATCTACTGCTGAGTTGTACTATATATTGGGAGGCTTCCAGGTGACTAGGAGAGCTGGGCGGGTCCAGTCACCTACAAACCCACCTCTGTGATACATAACGTCCATCCATCACATGCCTCCATGCATATCCCGAGGAGCCTACACAGTGCCCCCTAGCTGCATCAGGGGTCACTACACCACAATACATATACACATATATACATATACACATGCATATATACATTCAAATACACATACATATATACATACATATACACATACATATATACATAAAATATACACACATATACACATACATATACACATGCATATAAACATGCATAAATACATACATATACACATACATATATACATACATATACACATACAAACACACATACATATATACATACATATATACTGTGAGACAGTGAAGGAATGTGTGTTGAATGAGGTGTATATTTCGCCTGAGTACTTTGCTGACTGGTATGAGCGAAATGTGTGGCTTTGTAAACCTGGTGGTAAAGAAAGGTCACTACACCTGCCATTCAGTACACGCTTGCAGCTCAGACCTGAATCCACTCAGGTGTTGATTAGGAAGCCAGAAGTAGGTGCTTGGGAGCACAGTCCGAGAGCTCATTCAGTCTGGACAGGAGTCCAGGCACAGAAGGAGACTCCGGGAGGTGGCTCTCTCTGTCTGGGTGCCCGAGGTACCCCGGACACAAAGAGGAGACTCTGCGACACTCCATGCTGGTGACTACTGAATAGGAGGTGACCTCTCTGTCTGGATCTGACTTCAGACGCCATTGGAGCCTCTTGTGAGCTGCACCCTGGTAACTACTGAACATATGTGTTGTTTTGGGCACAGGCTATTAGAGTCTGGACCCGGATAGAAAGGGAAAATCTATCTAAGTGTAATTAGTGGCAGGACACGCCTAGGCTTTATGTTTATGATTTTGTTTTAATTTATGTTCTGTTTGCTGTGGACTTTAATAAAACTGGTTGCGGCCAGTTTTTATCAGAACCACTGTCTGTGAATGAACTGTTTCCGGGCCATTCTGTCTACCCAGACAGCGATCTCAGAGCTATATCCCCTGAAGTGCTACAATTGGCGGAGAATGCTGGGGCAGCGCAGGGGCCGGTACAGTTAGTGCTGGAGTGTGCATGCAGCACAGTGGCTTAGAGACAGCAATAAAGGTGAAGTCTGTTGAAATAGCAGCAGAGAAAAAAAAAAGTGTGTCAGCAAGAGAAACATCTGTTTGGAGCAGTCTTAAAGAGACAGGAGCCCTAATAGACTTTGCAAAGGAAAAAAAAAAAAAAAAAGAAAAAGAAGTGTCTGCACAGCAGAGCTGAAATTTTCTGTGGAAAAGACTGTAGAGTGTGTATGTCTTGTGTGAAGACTGCCGTTGTTAAGACAGAGAAGTCTGACAGCATGGATGACAGCATGGAGGCGCTCTTTGAACAAATGGCGCAAGTTAATGTGCAACATAAGACTGCCGTGGTTGAGACAGATAAGTCCGGCAGTATGGAGGAGCTCATTGAGTACCTGATCCAGGCCCAGCGGAGCATGGAGCAGCAGCGCCTGCAGCACCAGCAGCGCATGCAGCAGGCCCAGCGGAGCATGGAGCAGCAGCGCCTGCAGCACCAGCAGCGCATGCAGCAGGCCCGGCAGCAATTCCAGCAGCAGCAGGAGAATAACCGGTTATTTGTTGAGCGGATGGCAGCACAAAAAAAGGATTTCGGTGCCGCGTCCCGAAGTAATGTTGTGAAGGTACCTGCGTTGTCCGCTGTAAAGAAGGCGGTAAGACGGTCCTTGAAAAAGATGACACCTCGTGATGATGTGGAGGTATATCTCACTAGGTTTGAGAGACTGGCAGAGAAGGAGAATCTGCCCCTATCTGAATGGGCCATGATGGTCGCACCCTATCTGATTGGAGAACCTCAAAAGGTCTGTGTTGACCTGAGCGAGCAGGACAGCAGAGACTATGCCAAACTGAAAGAGGAGATTCTTGCCCGGCTGGGTGTTACGGTTGCAGTCCGTGCCAGGAGAGTCCATGACTGGAGATACAGTTGGGAGTCTGCCGTCAGCAACCCTGCCCAAAGGGTCGAAAAGGTGACAGTGGACCGCTACACCCGAGCACTTCCTCCTGAGGTACAGAGAGAAAGGTACTTTGGCCCCAAAGACTGCCTCCGTGACCAGCCGTCTGAGCGGTCGTCACTTCAGAGTTCCCGGACACCGAACTCTCCCGGTAAGAGCGTTCCAGCTGTTGGGGACATGGGGTATGTTGATAGACGGGTTCAGGCCTGAGGGGACATATGGGAGGGTGATTGTGGTGGACAGTGTTGGAGACGTCGTGAAATTGCAGCCGGCTGTCCACTAGAGGAGGAGCCTATGTGCCGTGATGTTGGCAGGTCCCTCTCTCTCTGCGCAGAACCTGTGTGTGTGACCACCGCAGCCGAAGAGACTGGACCACAGGTGTCCCCGGTGGTTACAAATGGTTGCTCAGCACAGGCCCTCCTGGACTCAGGGAGTCAAGTGACTTCCGTATGTAACAGCCTGATTGATAGGGACTTCATCCCTGATAAACACCTGAGTGTGGTGTGCATCCATGGAGACACCAAAGTCTACCCAGAGACTGCCGTGGACTTGGTCCCCAAACTCGGGAAGGTTTCATGTGAAGTGGGGGTAGTGAAGACCCTGGTGCACCCCGTTATATTGGGTAATGACTTTCCCCGGTCTAAGGATCTCTGGGGGAAGGGTGATTCTGTTGGACAGTGTGATGAAGCTCCTACTGAGGGTACGCAGTCCCGAGGGGCGGAACACAATATTAGTGGGCCGTTAATCTTGTGTGATAATGATGATGACCATGATGATGATGCTGATATTGATAATGATGATGATGCTAATCATAATAGTGATGATACTGATGATGATCATGATAAAGATGAAATTCCTTTGCAGGTGATGTTGGGAGACGAGGATGGTGGTTCTCGGGAACCGAGTGTCCCTGACCTGCCTGTGTCCTGTGACAATTTTGGGAGTGAGCCGGTGTGAGACCCCACTCTTAAAACGGCACAGGAAAATGTAATTGTTCTGAATGAGGTTCCCCAAGAGCCTGGCTCTGAGGAGAGGTTTCCTCATGCTGCCATGAACAATAACCTATTGTATAGGGACACTGAAGTCCAGGGAGAGGTCGTGAGTCAGCTCCTAGTACCTGAGCTATATAGAAGTATAGTGCTGGGGTTGTCACATAACTTGAGGGACCAGATGGTGAAGTTAATGTTGTGGATGACATGTTAACTAAGGTTCCAGATCAGGATGTGAATGAAAATGAACTGTATAACCCTGACAGTGAGCAGGATGTGAATGAAAATGAATTGTATAACCCTGACAGTGAGCCAGATGAGGCTGAGAAAAAGGGGTCAGACAGGGATAGTGATAGTGAATCATCTGATGACCATAAAGCAACCAGTGCAAATGAGGAAGGCATGGTAGCAGAGGAGGTTGAGAGTCCTGAGAAGAAAGCTGATGCTGACCTTACAGCCAGACAGAAGATGGCATCTGAAGATGTTTTACAGTTGGCCGGTTCCCTGGCGAAGACTAAGGTGAAAGGAGGAGAGTTGAGCTTTAAAGGCAGGACTCTGAACCTGAACACAGCACAAGTGGATGCTGTTGAAGATGAGAAGTTGTCGGTGTGTGGTGTGGATCTGCATCATGCCAAGGACTCTGAAGGTGATGCTGCAGAGGTGGAAAAAGCCATAGAAGTGGTAGACACCAAACCAGATGCCTCATCAGTAGCTGCAACTCGTGAAGCTCAGGCTGGAAGTTCGGCGCCCGGAGCCCCAGCGGTGTTCCCGAGTGATACCAAGGATCTGGATAAATCACAAGATGAGATGTTGAGACATCAGGCTGGCATTGGTGAGCTCAAGCGCACTTTCATGGAGTCTACATCGGAGCCACGTCCCAACAAATGGGAAAAGCGGTGTGTCACTCCGTTGCCGCTACAGACACACGGGAGCCCAGATGGGAGGCAGAACGTGGTGAAAGAGAAGACTGATGGTAGGGCTTCTGAGCATGTCCTACCAGAAGAGCCTGAAGAAGGGGCCGAAGACGTAAAGGACGTCCAACAACTACAGGAGAAGATGCGTATCCATGAGGTTTCCACCAAAGAAATGAAGACTGATAATGTTGCATTACGCAAGCAGCTGCAGCAGTGTGAACTGGATGGGGCATCTCTTCGCCGGGAACATGAGCGGTTCCAGCAGTTGCTCCAGAGATCACGAGGTGAAAGGGAAGGTGTTTGTGGTGCCTTGCCGAATCGAGAAAAAGTGGTTGCACAGGTACAAGATGAATTGATTACTTCTCAGAAAAAACTCCAAACTGTGATGAAGGAGCGTGATCAGAGCCATGAGGATCTCCTGGAGAAAGAAGTAAGAGCTCTGAGTCTTATGCAAAGTGAGCCTGTACAAGAAGAGGATGAAGTATGTGTACCGAAAAAGAAAAACGATCAGCTCCCTCTACAGTGCCAATCGTTTGAACAGTGTGGCTCAAAATGGTCAGAGACCATGACAGAGGCGCTTAAGTTCTGTGAAATAGAATTTATGAATCAACTGATATTTAAGAAAGTAGATGTGCTAAAAAAGGTTCAGGGGGAATTAGAGAAAGCTGAGAAAACCCCTATACCTCCTGTGACAGTTGGTGACACAGGGTCAGTGCCCCAAAAACAGGAGGTACGAAAGTTTCTGAGGAAGAATCAGCAGAGGTGTTCTGACGTGCCTGGTCATACTTCTCTGGTGAGGCACTATACCGAGACTGAGGCTGGCACTAAGGTCAAGCTGAAACCGTGCAGGACACCCGAGGCCCGCAGAGAGCATAGGCCTGGGAGGGTACAGCGTGGTGCGGTTGCTTTAGGTGAAGATACAGATGACAATGGTGAAGATGAATTTGGTGTTGGCCATAACTGGTCCGGAGTTCACTGTCTCTTTAGGATTGTTGACCAGCCCTCCGGTCTGGATGACCAGCCCTCCGGTCTGGAGAAGAGGGGGGGATATGTGAGACAGTGAAGGAATGTGTGTTGAATGAGGTGTATATTTCGCCTGAGTACTTTGCTGACTGGTATGAGCGAAATGTGTGGCTTTGTAAACCTGGTGGTAAAGAAAGGTCACTACACCTGCCATTCAGCACACGCTTGCAGCTCAGACCTGAATCCACTCAGGTGTTGATTAGGAAGCCAGAAGTAGGTGCTTGGGAGCACAGTCCGAGAGCTCATTCAGTCTGGACAGGAGTCCAGGCACAGAAGGAGACTCCGGGAGGTGAGCTCTCTCTGTCTGGGTGCCCGAGGTACCCCGGACACAAAGAGGAGACTCTGCGACACTCCATGCTGGTGACTACTGAATAGGAGGCTCTCTCTCTCAGTCTGGATCTGACTTCAGACGCCATTGGAGCCTCTTGTGAGCTGCACCCTGGTAACTACTGAACATATGTGTTGTTTTGGGCACAGGCTATTAGAGTCTGGACCCGGATAGAAAGGGAAAATCTATCTAAGTGTAATTAGTGGCGGGACACGCCTAGGCTTTATGTTTATGATTTTGTTTTAATTTATGTTCTGTTTGCTGTGGACTTTAATAAAACTGGCTTGCGGCCAGTTTTTATCAGAACCACTGTCTGTGAATGAACTGTTTCCGGGCCATTCTGTCTACCCAGACAGCGATCTCAGAGCTATATCCCCTGAAGTGCTACAATACATACATATATACATGCATATATACATACAAATACACATACATATACACATACATATATACATACATACTTATATACTTATACACATGCATATATACATACATATACACATACATATATAAATACATATACACATCATATACACATGCATATATACATCATATACACATTCCATATACATACATACAATACAATACAATCATATCACATACATATAACATCTAGATAAGTTCCTTGTGGGGTCTATTTGCCAAAATGGGGTCACTTGTGGGGGGTTTCCAATGTTTAGGTGCATCAGGGGCTCTCCAAATGTGACATGACGCCCCCAGACCATTCCATCAAAGTCTGCAATCCAAAACGTCACTACTTCCCTTCCGAGCCCCGACGTGTGCCCATACAGTAGTTTTTGCCCACATATTGGGTATCAGCGCCCTCAGCACAAATTGGACAACATCTTTTGGGTTCCAATTTCTCCTGTTACCCTTGTGAAAATAAAATATTGGGGCAAAAAAAATCATTTTTGCAAAAAAAAAAAAAAGATTTTTTATTTTTACGGCTGTGCGTTATAAACTTCTGTGAAGCACTTCGGGGTTCAAAGTGCTCACCACACATCTAGATAAGTTCCTTGTGGGGTCTATTTTCCAAAATGGGGTCACTTGTGGGGGTTTCCACTGTTTAGGCGCATCAGGGGCTCTCCAAATGCGACATGACGCCCCCAGACCATTCCATCAAAGTCTGCAATCCAAAACGTCACTACTTCCCTTCCGAGCCCTGACGTGCGCCCATACAGTAGTTTTCTCCCACATATTGGGTATCAGCGTACTCAGGACAAATTGGACAACAACTTTTGGGGTCCAATTTCTCCTGTTACCCTTGTGAAAATAAAATATTGGGGGCGAAAAAATCATTTTTGTAAAAAAAAAAAGGATTTTTTATTTTTAGGCTGTACGTTATAAACTTCTGTGAAGCACTTTGGGGTTCAAAGTGCTCACCACACATCTAGATAAGTTCCTTTTGGGGTCTATTTGCCAAAATGGGGTCATTTGTGGGGGGTTTCCACTGTTTAGGTGCATCAGGGGCTCTCCAAATGCGACAAGACGCCCCCAGACCATTCCATCAAAGTCTGCAATCCAAAACGTCACTACTTCCCTTCCGAGCCCGAAGTGTGCCCATACAGTAGTTTTCTCCCACATATTGGGTATCAGCGTACTCAGCACAAATTGGAAAACAACTTTTGGGTTCCAATTTCTTTTGTTACCCTTGTGAAAATAAAATATTGGGGGCGAAAAAATCATTTTTGTAAAAAAAAAAAAAAAAAAAAAGATTTTTTATTTTACGGCTGTACGTTATAAACTTTAGTGAAACACCTGGGGGTTCAAAGTTCTCACCACACATCTAGATAAGTTCCTTGAGGGGTCTAGTTTCCAAATGGTGTCATTTATGGTGGTTTCCACTGTTTAGGCAGATCAGGAGCTCTCCAAACACGACATGGCGTCCAGCCAATTCTGCGTTGAAAAAGTCAGACGGCGCTCCTTCCCTTCCAAACTCTGCCATGCACCCAAACAGTGGTTTACTCCCACATATGGGGTATCAGCGCACTCAGGACAAATTGCACAATAACTTTTGGAGTCTTGTTACCCTTGGAAAAATAAAAATTGGGGTGAAAAGATCATTTTTGTGGAAAAAATATGATTTTTAAATTTACGGATCTACGTTATAAACTTGTGTGAAGCACTTGGGGTTCAAATTGCTCACCAAAGATCTAGATAAGTTCCTTAGGGGGTCTAGTTTCCCAAATGGGGTCATTTGTGGGGGGTTTCCACTGTTTAGGCACATCAGGGGCTCTCCAAATGCAACATGGCATCCAATCTCAATTCCAGCCAATTTTGGTTGGAAAAAGTCAAATGGTGCTCCTTCCCTTCCGAGCTCTGCCGTGCGCCCAAACAGTGGTTCCCCCCCACATATGGGGTATCAGTGTACTCAGGACAAATTGGACAACAACTTATGTGGTCCAATTTCTCCTGTTACCCTTGGGAAAATAAAAAATTAGTGACTAAAAATAATTTTTGTGGGAAAAAAATAGGATTTTTTATTTTCATGCCCGGGCATTATAAACTCGTGTGAAGCACTTGGGGGTTCAAAGTGCTCACCAAAGATCTAGATAAGTTCCTTAGGGGGTCTAGCTTCCAAAATGGGGTCACTTGTGGGGGGTTTCCACTGTTAAGGCTCATCTAGGGCACTGCAAACGGAACATGACCCCCATCAACATCTGCATTCCAAAACGTTACTACTTCCTTTCCAAGCCCTGCCGTGCGCCCAAACAGTTTCCCCCCCCCCCACATATGGGGTATCAGCGTACTCAGGACAAATTGGACAACAACTTTTGGGGTCCAATTTCCTTGGGAAAATTCAAAAATGTGGGACTAAAAAATCATTTTTGTGGAAAATTGTTTTTTTTTTTCACACCAGGCATTATAAACTTTTGTGAAACACTTGGGGTTCAAAGTGCTCACAACAGATCTAGATAAGTACCTTAGGGGGTCTAGTTTCCAAAATGGTGTCACTTGTGGGGGTTTCCACTGTTTAGGCGCATCAGAGGTTCTCCAAACGCAAGAGTTTGTAAAATATCATTTTTGTGGCTAAAAGTTAAATATTCATTTTTTCCTTCCACGTTGCTTTAGTTCCTGTGAAGCACCTGAAGGGTTAATAAACTTCTCAAATGTGGTTTTGAGTACCTTGAGGGGTGCAGTTTTTAGAATGGTGTCACTTTTGGGTATTTTCTGCCATATAGACCCCTCAAAGTGACTTTAAATGTGAGGTGGTCCCTAAAAAAAAATGGCTTTGTAAATTTTGTTGTAAAAATGAGAAATCGCTGGTCAACTTTTAACCCTTATAACTTCCTAACAAAAAAAAATTTTGGTTCCAAAATTGTGCTGATGTAAAGTAGAATCATAGAATCATAGAATCATAGAATGGTAGAGTTGGAAGGGACCTCCTGGGCCATCTGGTCCAACCCCCTGCTCAAAGCAGGATTCTCTAAATCATCCCAGACAGATGTCTGTCCAGCCTCTGTTTGAAGACTTCCATTGAAGGAGAACTTACCACTCTCGTGGCAGCCTGTTCCACTCCTTGATCACTCTGTCAAAAAGTTTTTTCTAATATCTAATCTGTGTCTCCTCCCATTCAGTTTCATCCCATTGCTTCTAGTCTTTCCTTGTGCAAATGAGAATAAAGATGATCCTTCTACAATGTGACAGCCCTTGAGATATTTGTAGACAGCTATTAAGTCTCCTCTCAGTCTTCTTTTTTGCAAGCTAAACATTCCCAAATCCTGCAACCGTTCCTCATAGGACATGGTTTGCAGACCGGTCACCATTCTGGTGGCTCTCCTTTGAACTTGCTCCAGTTTGTTGATGTCTTTTTTAAAATGTGGTGCCCAAAACTGGACACAGTATTCCAGATGAGGTCTGACCAAGGAGGAGTAGAGGGCAATAATGACCTCACGTGATCTAGACTGTATGCTTCTGTTGATACATCCTAGAATTGTATTTGCCTTTTTTGCTGCTGCATCACACTGTTGACTCATGTTCAGTCTGTGATCAATTAGTATACCCAAGTCTTTTTCACATGTGCTGTTACTTAGCCCTATTCCTCCCATTTTGTATATGCTTTTTTCATTTTTATTGCCCAAATGTAGTACTTTGCATTTTTCCCTGTTAAAAACCATTCTGTTAGTTGCTGCCCACTGCTCCAGTTTATTTATATCTTTTTGAATCCTCTCTCTCTCTTCTCTAGTATTAGCTACCCCTCCTAGCTTTGTGTCATCAGCAAATTTGATCAGTTTACCCTCAATTCCTTCATCTAAATCATTGATAAAGATGTTGAACAATACAGGGCCCAAAACAGAGCCTTGTGGTACCCCACTTGAGACATTCTTCCAACTGGATGTGCAGCCATTTACGACCACTCTTTGAGTCCGATCACTAAGCCAGTTATGAATCCACCTAACAGTTGCCTTGTCCATTCCATACTTAGTCATTTTTTCAATAAGGATTGTGTGAGATACTTTGTCAAATGCTTTGCTGAAGTCAAGATATACTATATCTACAGCATTTCCCTGATCCACCCAGTCAGTGATTCTGTCATAGAAGGAAATTAAGTTAGTCTGACATGACTTATTAGTTACAAACCCATGCTGACTCTGTTTAATCACTTCATTCTTATGCAGGTACTTGCATACATGTTCTTTGATAATTTGTTCAAAGATTTTTCCTGGTATAGAAGTCAGACTCACCGGCCTGTAGTTCCCTGGGTCCACCTTCTTCCCCTTTTTGAGGATAGGAACAACATTTGCTCTTCTCCAGTCTTCTGGGACTTCTCCTGTTCTCCAAGAATTTTCAAATATTATGGACAGTGGTTCAAGAATTTCTTCTGCTATCTCCTTCAGTATTCTAGGGTGTAATTCATCTGGACCTGGAGACTTGAATTCATTTAGGTTAGCTAAGTGTTTCCTCACTGTCTTTCTGTTTATAGATATCCTGGATTCTTCTATTCCTTTAATAGGACAGTGAAGATCAGTTGATGTTACATTTCCTTTCTGAGAGAAAACAGATGCAAACTAGGAATTTAAAAGTTCAGCTTTCTCAACATCCTTTCTTACCATTTCATCATTTTCATCCTGTAAAAATCCTATACATCTTTGACATTTTTTTTACTTTTGACGTATCCCCAAAATCCTTTTTTGTTGCTTTTGACATCTCTTGCAAGCCTTAATTCATTGTCAGCTTTAGATAATCTGATTTGTGCCCTGCAGGTTCTGCAGATGGCATTATATTCTTCTTTAGATATGCCTCCCTCTTTCCATTTGATAAACATTTCTTTCTTCCTTTTTAGCATGTGTTTAAGTTCTGTGTTCATCCATCCTGGTTTCCTTAAATGCTTCCCATTCTTCCCTCTTTTTGGAATTGTTAACGATTGTGCTTTGAGAATCTCATTTTTCAAGATGTCCCATCCTTCCTGGACATTTTTGTCCTTAAGGATATCCTGCCATTGGATCCCTCCAATTCTCTTTCTGAGTCCCTTAAAATCTGCCTTTCTGAAATCTAACCTTGACGTCTGAGTCTTCACAGGTCTTCCTCCTCTTGTTATCCAAAATTCTAAAATAGCATGGTCACTACCTCCTAGTGACCATGCTATTAGTAGACATGTGGAAAATGTTATTTCTTAACTATTGTGTGTGATAGATTTCTCTGTTTTAAGGGAATAAAAATTCAAAGTTTGAAAATTGCAAAATTGTAAAAATTTTCGCCATATTTGCATTTTTTTTTTCAAAAATAAACGCAAGTTATATCGAAGAAATTTTACTTCTAACGTGAAGTACAATATGTCACGAGAAAACAATCTCAGAATCGTGAATATCCGTTGAAGCGTTCCAGAGTTATAACCTCATAAAGAGACAGTGGTCAGAATTGTAAAAATTGGCCCGGTCATTAACGTGCAAACCACCCTTGGGGGTGAAGGGGTTAAAATTTCTTCAATCGTCTTGATATGTTTAATATCTCGTCATCTTAATGGATAGTCGGTGCCAGACAGCCATGACATGCATATCTTTAGAAGATGGGGGTTCTTACACTCCATCCCCTTTGTTTTATGTCTATGCCTTTATCACACCACTGAGCAGGGAAGACAGTACTATCTGTGCCTGCACTATACACAGGCATCACTGTCTGTTCATCACTTTACAGGGATACAGTACTATCCTTCCCTACATTATATGTAGGAGGCAGCACTATCTGTGCCATCATACTTTAAATGGAAAGACAGGCAAGCAACATTACCTGCAGAGGAAGGTAAATACTATTTGTTAGTAAGGCAGCACTATAGTTTCATACGATACAGTGCCTTGAAAAAGTATTCACACCCTGAGAAATTTACACCTTATTTCACGTTACACCCACAAACGTTATTTTATTGGTATTTTATGTGATATACCATGCCGTAGAGAAAAAATTAAAAATTCATAAAGAAATCTCCGGTGAGATGACCTATTGCCTTCACTCACAATAAACATATGGGATTAATTATAACTGAGGAAGTGAGAAAGAGCTGACACTTCAACCTCCATTGAAGTAGGACCTTCTGCTGTGAATAGGTAATTATGAAAAGGGAACTGTTGAGAGGCAGCCAGTCTAGGATTTATGTACTTACAGGCGAACAGTTCCTGAGGCAAGGGCTTCCTCTGATCAAAGGATTTCTCAGACTCTGGACCCAGTGGTCAGTGAGAAATATTGGGATTTGCATCAATCCGATATTTATGGGAGATATATTTTCAGCGTAGGAGCAAGGAGATTACCATAGCTCATTCACTCACATCACCATAAGACCAGCCGAACACCTCTAACTTAATATCGCTCGGATGGATGATGCTATCAGTGCCATGTTTCATCTCTATAGAAAGGTAAAATCGTGACCGGAAACATGACAATATCTACTGCCTGAGACCCCCAGGGGAGAAGATATCCTGAATGTTTTGGATCTCATAATCTAAAGACCTAGAATATCCAACAACTAGACCCCATATGAGCTCACCAAGAGAAGGTATGTGGGCGTAACATTCATTTAATAAAAATCAGAGTTTGGGTTTTTGTCTTTTGGAAGATCGAATACTCAGTGGTTCTGTCTGTTGCTCCAAGGAGTGCTTCCCTCCTCTAAGCTTTGAGCCATTTCCATGACACAGGTTTAGTACTCTTTCTTTTGATATCCCTTTTATTCTGTGGGATTTGTATATATTTTGTATCGTTTTGTTCCCATTTATTAACATCCTTGTATATTTTTTTTATATAAACACTGCCTACCTTTCCAGATTAAGGCTGTTATCCAGACACTGTGCATGACATTCATGTTTTAAGCAACTTGTATCTGTGTTTGTTTTTTTTTCCCACTAAGCAGTTAACACCTTCATCATCACTGTTTTTGTGATAGGGTGGCTGCCTTTATCAGTGGTTAAACACCTGTTGCTTCTCCAGCCTTTATCCATGGGAGCCTGCTGCATCCTGCTAGTGCATTTGGTCATTTGATCAGACTGGGTATGATTTTTTTTTTTTTTCTCTACCTTTCCAGATTAAACATATACAATATAGTAGCTCCATTCCTCTTGCTCTGTACACCGCACCTCTGAAGACATACGCTATCTGTAACGGGTGTCTAATTGGCCTGTATAAATGATTGGTGTTGGCAGATGGTAATTCCTTTTGTTATGTTATTGTGAAGTTGGCAGTGACCGTATCAGTGTATATACATAGATTCCATGTGTTGGAATTGGAAATATATATATCATACACTCAGTGTTCCCCAATTACCAGTTTAGTAGTGGAAGCAGCCACAGTTGGGTCTCCTTCATTTGTGTTGCCTGAATATGGCAGAGCATCAGGCCTACAGCTGTCACCCATCCACCAGTTACTGATCAAACTTTAAGCAAGAAATACTGCTCCAAGCCCTGTCCAATGCTTAAATGTGGCATGGTTTCAGTACCACACTATTAACACAAATAATTTATATTGTGAAATGTGGACTCCTTACTGGAGCACAATGCCAGCACAAAATAATTAAAAAATAAAATGTGGCCTATGTTTTGTAGCACGGTAGTAAGAGAAAAATTAGATTTTTTTTTACTGTGGAACTATGGACAAACCTTGGATATAGCAGAATCTCAGCACAAAAGAATTACACCTCAGATATGGCCAAAATTTTGGAGCACGGTAGTAACAGAGCAAATTTATATTTTATGATGTGCACCCCTATATGGAAAATATCTGCACCAAAGAATGAAAAGATTAAATGTAGCCTGCTTGAGGTAGCACGATAGTAAGAAAACTAATTTCGATTTTATTATGTGTACCCCTGGGTGGAGAACAATATCAGTACCCAAAAATTTCAAATGGACATCTGGCCTGCTGTATAATGTTACTAACAGAATAAACTTTTTTTTTTTTTTTACTGTGGATGAGGCCTGTATAACATATAAGTTATGCTCCAAAAAATGACAAACTGAGATCTCCCCTTCTGTATCACATTAGTAACAGAAGAAAGTACTTTTTTGTGTGGATGAGGCCTATATAACAGAAGATATGCTCCAAACAATTTAAAACTGACATCTAGCCTTCTGTTTCATGTTTGTCACAAATTTTTTTCTTTTACTCTGCATGAGCTCTGCACACAGCTTAATTTGACCACCACAAAATGAGAAGGTGGGATATGGTGTGATGCATCACATTTGTAATAGAAAAAATAGTTTTTTTTTTCTCTGCAACAGCTCTGCACACAGATTAATTTCATAGCCACTAAATGACAAGGTGAGATATGGCGTGCTGAATTACAATAGCAACTAAAAAAAAGTTTTTGTTTTTTTTTACTCTGCAACAGCTCTGCACACACACAGATGAATTTCACCGCCACAAAATGATAAGGTGATATATGGCATGCTGTATCACGTTTGTAGCAGAAAAAAATTGTTTTCTTACTCTGCATCAGCTCTGCACACAGATGAAGTTCAGCTGCACTAAACGACAAGGTGAAATATGCTTTGCTGAATCACATTAGCAACTGAAAATAATTGATTTTGAAAGGTCTACTTGCGCATGGAGCACAATAGAAGCACAGCACAACACACTTCTATGAAATGTGCCTTGCTGTCTTTGTTGGCCTCATAATGGCACAAGAAAAGAAATCTGCAGGACACTAGCTAGCTAAACTATCTGACTTAGAAACAACCGCCTAGCTAACTAGCTAAAATCTATCAGCACCGAGGACCAGCGTCAGCAGCAGCCTCTCTACGCTGTTATAGTGACAAAATGGCGCAAAACAAGATGTCCGCTCTTTATATAATGAGCGAATGTGATTTCAGTAGCCAATGGCACAAGCCTTTGTGTCTGAACGTTGTGGAGAAAATAAAAATTACAAGCATGCCGCTCTGAGCTCTCCCCACCCCCTATCCTCGCCAAACACATGCCCCACGCTCGTCATACACCACCACTATCCTACCAAAGTGCTGAAAATACTTTAGTGGCGACGCAATTATTTTCCCACACATTTTAACGAATGTTACCAATTTTTAGAAAAAAATGCTCATATTTCCGATCACAAATCCGAATGTGCCATATTTGTGCCTAATTTGTTTGGCGATCGTTTTCTGAACATATTCGCTCATCTATTTATATAATTGCCTTGTAATGTTATCATTTCCTGTTCTGTCCAGATGTCACCGTATCCCAAAATTACAAGCGGAGGAAGTTCACCGACTGCCGTACTGGACACCCAAGTGATGGGTGTCTCAATATGGAAGCTGCTGCTGGTACCAACCTATTGTGCGGTATCACCAGCGGAACACCGTTGCACCACACACTCACGCAGTCTATGGGCGGTACCAACAGCGGAACACTCGCACTGCGCCTGCGCAAATCCCGCGCAGGTGCAGTGAATCATTCGGCTGATCCTGGCGGCAGATATGCAACGTGTCTACAGGCAGAGGAAGCCGGTCACATTAAAGGGGTTTTCCCATGAACTAAAGTTCATTTTAAAAATTGTCAATTGTCAATACTGACATTACAGCAGGGGATCACAGAGGATTCATTTTGTGAGGTAAAATATTTCACTGTTTTTAAACAATATTTTACATCACAAAATGTATCCTCTGCGATCTGCTGTTGAGTCGCCCTCCCAGGGCAGTGGGGGTACTCGGATCCGAGCCTATTAACTCCTATGGGGGATGTCACGGCAACACAGCTCGGTCCGTGGCCCTGGGTGCTCACCATAAATGGGGAATATTTACAGGGGAATAAATGTTTGTATGATGTTTCGTGACGCCACCTGTAGTATCTGGTCAGGGTGACCAGCGCTGCTGTGCAGATCCTCTGGAAGGGATGGTGTTGTGCAGCTGGATGTTAGGCCTCCTACAGGTGAGGCTGTGTCCTTCCAGGGCAGGTAGATGTGTAGGGATGCAGGACGGAGGTGAACCCGGCAGGGTAGGGACAAGAAGGTGGACACACACAAGTCACTTTGGTACCTTTACTGAAGATGTTGCAGGCACATCACGGAGCACTGTGGGGTGAAGGGTTCACATCCAGATTCTCCCACTAAGTAGGTTTAAGGCCTCCTTGTTCCTTGCCTTTCCGTAATGAGTTTCTGGCCTGCCTGCAGCTGGGCCTAACTTAATCTCTGTCCTGCACCCGGCTGACCTTGTGGTTGGACCTTCTCTTGAAGTACAGTGTCCCTGCTTGCCTGAACTCCGTCCTCCTGGCCCTGTTACGTATCAGCTCTGTGGTGCTCCTGGGACTTCTAGTCTTCCAGGGATTCCAGTGTTCTAATGGGTCGTGGAGATCCCTATAGGCTCGCACCCGTTGTCCGTGTATACTTGCTGGGGTGAGCTGGTTAGGCACTTCTGCCCCTTTGCTACCCTCCTCTTGCCTTCGGCCTACTCGGGCCCTCACACGATTATACACACTGGCAGTTGGTGGGCTGCCTCTTCTGCCGCTCTCAGAGCGTCGGCACGCTCCTAGCTCTCTAATTTGAGCTATTGAGTCTCTCACTGCAAACTCCACTCTGCTATAAGGCCTCTTTCACACATCCATTTTTTGACTTCAGGCACGATCCGGCGTCTTGTCAAAAAAACGGATCCGGTACCGGATGCGTTTTTTTAGCATTGACTTTCATTAGCGCCGGATCGCGCCTGATGTCATTGCGCTGCATCAGTTTTTTGTCCGGATCCGGCGGAAATGTACATCCCGGCGGCCGGACAAAACGGTGACTGTAACGTTTTTTTTTTTTTCCGGAGCCGCCTGATAGTGCCTGAAACGGCTCATCAGGCAGTCGGAAATAATATAAGTCTATGGAACTGGATCAGTCTTTTGTGCAAACCGTCAAAAGACTGATCCGGATTCTGGAAATTAGGTACTACTACTACTACTTTTTCCACTGTCTCCGGACATGCGAACCTGCATTTTCTAGCTGCAAAACTTCTTTTTCCGGGTTCAAAAGTTCTGGTTGGATCCAGCAAAAAAAACTGATCCGTTGCATCAGTTTTTTCATTTCAGCGACGGATCCGTCCCTTCAGGTATTCGATGGATTATGCCTGACACAAAAAAACTGATGTGTGAAAGCAGCCTAAAACTCCACTGAACAGAACTGCTCTGCTCTCCACGGAGCTGCATCGAGCAGAACTTCCCTGACTTCCTGCCTTCACCCTCTTTTATATTCCTATCAGGCTCCCTCTGGTGGTCTTAGGGGACAGGTGAAGGTGTGTGTATGTACAGTCATGGCCAAAAGTTTTGAGAATGACACAAATATTATATTTTCACATGATCTGCTGCCCTCTGGTTTTTATGTGTGTTTGACAGATGTTTTTATCACAGACAGAAATATAATTGCAAACATATGAGTAACAAAAGCTTATATTGACAGTTAAAATGCAGCAAGTCAATATTTGCAGTGTTGACCCTTCTTCTTCAGGACCTCTGCAATTCTCCCTGGCATGCTCTCAATCAACTTCTGGACCAAATCCTGACTGATAGCAGTCCATTCTTGCACAATCAATGCTTTCATTTTGTCAGAATTTTTAGGTTTTTGTTTGTCCACCCGTCTCTTGATGATTGACCACAAGTTCTCAATGGGATTAAGATCTGGGGAGTTTCCAGGCCATAGACCCAAAATCTCTATGTTTTGTTCCCTGAGTCATTTAGTTATCACCTTTGCTTTATGGCAAGGTGCTCCATCATGCTGGAAAAGGCATTGTTGATCGCCAAACTGCTCTTGGAGGGTTGGGAGAAGTTGCTCTTGGAGGACATTCTGGTACCATTCTTTATTCATGGCTGTGTTTTTAGGCAAGACTGTGAGAGAGCCGATTCCCTTGGCTGAGAAGCAACCCCACACATGAATGGTTTCAGGATGCTTAACAGTTGGCATGAGACAAGACTGGTGGTAGCGCTCACCTTGTCTTCTCCGAATGAGGCGTTTTCCTGATGTCCCAAACAATCGAAAAGGGGATTCATCAGAGAAAATAACTTTACCCCAGTCCTCAGCAGTCCACTGCCTGTACCTTTTGCAGAATATCAGTCTGTCCATGATGTTTTCTCTGGAGAGAAGTGGCTTCTTTGCTGCCCTCCTTGAGACCAGGCCTTGCTCCAAGAGTCTCCGCCTCACAGTGCGTGCAGATGCACTCACACCTGCCTGCTGCCATTCCTGAGCAAGCTCTGCACTGCTGGTAGCCCGATCCCGCAGCTGAAACACTTTTAAGAGACGGTCCTGGCGCTTGCTGGTCTTTCTTGGGCGCCCTGGAGCCTTTTTGGCAACAATGGAACCTCTCTCCTTGAAGTTCTTGATGATGCGATAGATTGTTGACTGAGGTGCAATCTTTCTAGCTGCGATACTCTTCCCTGTTAGGCCATTTTTGTGCATTGCAATGATGACTGCACATGTTTCTTTAGAGATAACCATGGTTAACAAGAGAAACAATGATGCCATGCACCAGCCTCCTTTTAAAGTGTCCAGTGGTGTCATTCTTACTTAATCATGACAGATTGATCTCCAGCCATGTCCTCATCAACACCCACACCTGTGTTAATGGAGAAATCACTGAAAAGAGGTTAGCTGGTCCTTTTAAGGCAGGGCTGCAATGATGCTGAAATGTGTTTTGGGGGATAAAGTTCATTTTCTAGCCAAATATTGACTTTGCAAGTAATTGCTGTTAAGCTGATCACTCTTTATAACATTCTGGAGTATATGCAAATTGCCATTAGAAAAAGTGAAGCAGTAGACTTTGTAAAAATTAATATTTGTGTCATTCTCAAAACTTTTGTCCATGACTGTATAGTGAGACCTCTAATGGTACAATCCTTCATGCACCCTTCTGGATTTGTGGAACTGAGCGAAGCTGGGCTCCACACTGTAATGTCAATATTGTCTTTTGCTTCCTCCCCTGCCCAGGGAGCTGTGGTATGTTCTGTACACGGGCAGGGCTGCCACTAGGAATTTCGGGGCCCCATACTGGCAAACTTTTCGGGGCCCCCTTGAGACTCCGCCCAGGCTCCACCCCAGCCCCGCCTCCACCCCTTGAACTATCCACAGTCAAAAGATTTTTTCTGCCACCACCACGACAAGGTAGACTCTTTTGGCTGGGCCCTACTCTACTCTAACCCATTAAACATTTGTTCAAATATCCAATACAATTTAGGTATATTTTTATTTATTTTTCAATTTTTAAAATGACCAATAATATCACATACAGTGGAAAAATACCACCGCACCATGACTAGACACCATATTACCACCACATAGTGACCAAATAATAGCACATACAAGGAACAAATACCACCACACCATGTCCAGACCACATATTACCACCATATGGTGACTAATAATACCACATACAAGGAACAAATACCACCACACCATGTCCAGACCACATATTACCACCATATGGTGACTAATAATACCACATACAAGGAACAAATACCACCACACCATGTCCAGACCACATATTACCACCACATAGTGACCACATAGCACATACAAGGAGCAAATACGGCCACACCATGGACGGACAACATATTACCACCACATAGTGACTGAACACTACAATACTGATGCAGTGTCTGTGTACAAGTAATAGTGATCACCAGTGACATTATACACAGGAGCTCTGTATATAGTGTATAATGTAAAGGTAATACAGTAATCACTGGTGACATTGTACACAAGACCGCTGTATATAGTATACCGTGTATAGTGTCAGTGTATAGGTAACACACTGACACACCAGTGACGTCTCTAGATGAAGTCTTTCATCTTCGCTTTTAATCTTCATCCAGCACAGACCGCCATCACTTCTTCCAGCCAGGGCTCATCTCTGCAGGAAATAACAGTTATCTAGAGAACAGCTTGCAGAACACATTAGTTATTTTTTTTCCCAAATTGTAAACTACACCAGATGAAGAAAAAAAAGTCACAGTGTTGCTCTGCACAGTAACAGGACCGCCCTCCCATTTATAACAGTATCCTCAAAAAATAAAATAAATACATCACTGCAGTAATAATATCCTAAATTAGCCCCTATTGTAATAATATCTCCCATCCTGGCCCCTGTGTGTCTCATTTCTGGCTCCAGCCATACGTTCTCCTATCCTGCAACCATGTGATGTCCCATCCTGCCCCATGATCCTGTCCCATCTGTCCCCATTGTATCCATCCAGCTCCATGATCCTGCACCATCTGTCTCCATCCTGCCTCATGATCCTGCCCCAGACCATCTGTCCCATGATCCTGCCCCATCTGTCCCCATCGTATCCATCCTGCCCCATGATCGTGCACCATCTGTCTCCATCCTGCCCCAGACCATCTGTCCCATGATCCTGCCCCATCTGTCCCCATCGTATCCATCCTGCCCCATGATCCTGCACCATCTGTCTTCATCTTGTCCCATCTATCCCCATCCTGCCCCAGGCCATTTGTCCAATGATCCTGCCCCATCTGTCTCCATGTTGCTCATGATCCTGCCCCATCTATCTCCATCCTGCCCCAGGCCATTTGTCCCATGATCCTGCCCCATCTGTCCCATGATCCTGCCCCATCATATCCATCGTACCCCATGATCCTGCCCCATCTGTCTCCATCCTGCACCACCTCCATCTGCACATGTTCCACTGCCCTGTCCCATCTGCCCTGTCTCCATCCTCCCAGACTCCCCACCAGTGACTCCATCCTGCCCATCCTCCACCAGCCTGACTCCATCCAGCCCCAGTGACTCCATCCTGCCCCCCAGTGATTCCATACTGCCCCCCCCAGTGATTCCATCCTGCCCCCCCAGTGACACCATCCTGCCCCCCCCAGTGACACCATCCTGCCCCCCCCATGACCCATCCTGCCCCCCCACGACACCATCCTGCCCCCCCCAGCGACTCCATCCTGCCCCCCCAGTGATTCCATCCTGCCCCCCCAGCGACACCATCCTGCCCCCCAGCGACACCATCCTGCCCCCCAGTGACTCCATCCTGCCCCCCAGCGATTCCATCTGCCCCCCCCGTGATTCCATCCTGCCCCACTACTCCCCCCCGTGATTCCATCCTGCCCACATTGCCGATTTCAATAAATAAATAAAAAAAAAAAACGCTTACCTGGCCGCGGCGCTCCCGCGGCGTTGATATGTCCTGAGTCCCGGCGTTTCAAGCGCGCACTTGCCGGCAAATGACAATGACGTCATCTGCCAGCCTCCGATTGGCTGGCGGCTTTAACTATTGACTTGCGGGCCCGCACGGGCCTGCAACTCAATAGAGTAACTGAACCTGCATCTCAGACGTCACGCAGGTTCAGTTACTTCGCCTGTCACTGGGGCCCGGGCCCAAGAGCAGAGGGGGCCCGCATCGGGCCCGGGCCGAACAGCAGAGGGGCACAAAAAACAAATGTCCAAAAAAAATTTATTTTTTTTTTTTTTGCAAAAATTGCATGAAGGTAGTAATAATTATAAGGGTATTTAGTAAACATAATTTTGATCAAAAGAATGTACAAGCCATCCCGCCACGTCAAGGCAACCTTTTGTGGGACAGTCCTACTCTAATATTAAAAACCTTTCCACTTGTCAAGTGACGTAAATGTGAACAAGGCAGAGGGACTGAACCCACCAGTTGAAGCATAGGCCAGACAGGATGGATTTCTCAATTCAGAAACAGGGCGGTCCCACCCTTATATGCACAGAATGCACTCTGAGCTACATAGAAAACTAGATCTGAACTGAAAAAGTAAGTTGATGTGTATGCAAAATGTAAATGCATATTAACACATGACCATTACACAGAAAACAGGCACAAAAAAACAAATGTCCAAAAAAAAAAATTTTTTTTTGGACATTTGTTTTTTGTGCCTGTTTTCTGTGTAATGGTCATGTGTTAATATGCATTTACATTTTGCATACACATCAACTTAGTTTTTCAGTTCAGATCTAGTTTTCTATGTAGTTCAGAGTGCATTCTGTGCATATAAGGGTGGAACCGCCCTGTTTCTGAATTGAGAAATCCATCCTATCTGGCCTATGCTTCAACTGGTGGGTTCAGTCCCTCTGCCTTGTTCACATTTACGTCACTTGACAAGTGGAAAGGTTTTTAATATTAGAGTAGGACTGTCCCACAAAGGGTTGCCTTGAGGTGGCGGGATGGCTTGTACATTCTTTTGATCAAAATTATGTTTACTAAATACCCTTATAATTATTACTACCTTCATGCAATTTTTGCAAAAAAAAAAAAAAAATTTTTTTTGGACATTTGTTTTTTGTGCCTGTTTTCTGTGTAATGGTCATGTGTTAATATGCATTTACATTTTTGCATACACATCAACTTACTTTTTCAGTTCAGATCTAGTTTTCTATGTAGTTCAGAGTGCATTCTGTGCATATAAGGGTGGGACCGCCCTGTTTCTGAATTGAGAAATCCATCCTGTCTGGCCTATGCTTCAACTGGTGGGTTCAGTCCCTCTGCCTTGTTCACATTTACGTCACTTGACAAGTGGAAAGGTTTTTAATATTAGAGTAGGACTGTCCCACAAAGGTTGCCTTGAGGTGGCGGGATGGCTTGTACATTCTTTGATCAAAATTATGTTTACTAAATACCCTTATAATTATTACTACCTTCATGCAATTTTTGCAAAAAAAAAAAAAAAAAAATTTTTTTTGGACATTTGTTTTTTGTGCCTGTTTTCTGTGTAATGGTCATGTGTTAATATGCATTTACATTTTGCATACACATCAACTTACTTTTTCAGTTCAGATCTAGTTTTCTATGTAGTTCAGAGTGCATTCTGTGCATATAAGGGTGGGACCGCCCTGTTTCTGAATTGAGAAATCCATCCTGTCTGGCCTATGCTTCAACTGGTGGGTTCAGTCCCTCTGCCTTGTTCACATTTACGTCACTTGACAAGTGGAAAGGTTTTTAATATTAGAGTAGGACTGTCCCACAAAGGGTTGCCTTGAGGTGGCGGGATGGCTTGTACATTCTTTTGATCAAAATTATGTTTGCTAAATACCCTTATAATTATTACTACCTTCATGCAATTTTTGCAAAAAAAATAAATAAATTTTTTTTGGACATTTGTTTTTTGTGCCTGTTTTCTGTGTAATGGTCATGTGTTAATATGCATTTACATTTTGCATACACATCAACTTACTTTTTCAGTTCAGATCTAGTTTTCTATGTAGTTCAGAGTGCATTCTGTGCATATAAGGGTGGGACCGCCCTGTTTCTGAATTGAGAAATCCATCCTGTCTGGCCTATGCTTCAACTGGTGGGTTCAGTCCCTCTGCCTTGTTCACATTTACGTCACTTGACAAGTGGAAAGGTTTTTAATATTAGAGTAGGACTGTCCCACAAAGGGTTTGACCTTGACTTGTGCAGTGCTTTTACATTCTTTTGAATTAAAAAAAAAATGTTAAATATTTTTTTTTGCACAATTTTGATTTGTTTTTTGTGCCTGTTTTCTGTGTAATGGTCATGTGTTAATATGCATTTACACTTTGCATACACATCAACTTACTTTTTCAGTTCAGATCTAGTTTTCTATGTCGAACAGCAGAGGGGGCCCAATCAGCAGAAGAGACGGGGCCTGATGCGGGCCCCATACACCTGTCAGGGCTGTCATGCCCTGATGGCGGCCCTAGACATGGGTGAGTCAGAGCACAGGGGGGAGACGGCTCAATCGGGACAGCACATGAGGGGAGAACACAGCACAGGAAGGAGAGAGCAGACAAGGGGGACAGCACATGGGGTACACAGGTCAAAGACAGCACGGATGGGGGAAGTCAGCACATGGGGGGGGGGAGAGATTCTCAACGCTGCAAAGCCTGCCCCCATTGTGACATTACCGCCCTCCCGATGCGATAGCACCGGGCCTCCATCTAGTCTCTAATAAAGATCAAGGACTGTTGGGTTTAAGCCCCCGTCTCACACAGCGATCTCGCTAGCGAGATCGCTGCTGAATCACTAGTTTTGTGACGCAGCAGCGAGCTCACCAGCGATATCGCTGTGTGTGACATTCAGCGACGATCAGCACCCCTGCCGGGTATCGCTGATCGTCGCTGAAATGTCAGGACATTTTTTTGATCGCTGGTCTCCCGCTGACAGGCACGCATCGCTGCGTGTGACAGGCGGGAGACCAGCGATCCGCTGGTAACCAAGGTACACAGCGGGTTTCCAGGCGCGGGGCTGTGCCTAGAAACCCGCTGTGTACCTTGGATACCAGCGCCCTGATGCAGGGAGCTGGTAACCAAGGTACACAGCGGGTTTCCAGGCACCGCGCAGCGCCTGGAAACCAGATGTGTACCTTGGTTACCAGCTCCCTGCATCAGGGCGCTGGTATCTAACGTACACTGCGGGTAACTAAGCGATGTTACCCGCAGTGTCGCTGTGCTGATCGCTGCCCTGAGCTGCCTGTTTGGCAGCTCAGCAGCGATCATGTAGCGATACACCAGCAATCCTGACAAGTGCATATCGTTGTCGGGATCGCTGGTGTATCGCTATGTGAGACCCAGGCCTAAGCTGTAGGACAATAGACTGAATCAAAGCAATAATGACACTTACACGGCATGGTTGGATTTCTCCAGCTTTTCCTCTTTACACTGCACGGCAGTGACCACAGTGAGAGTGTGTGGCCCAGCTATACCAGGCACACAAATAATCCAGGAGAATGCACAGGAAGGTAACCGCAATGCTTGATATGCATTCACTTCACTCACACTTTCAGACACACCCATCAGGGGTATAAAAGGGAGTGACATGTAGCAAAAGTCAGTGAAGCTTCCTGTCTTAGGACAGGTCAGTCAACCTAGGAGGGAGAGGAGTTCAGTCAAGCTCTGGGTGGCTCAGGAGTGAGTCATCCCTCAGTCTGCTTCCTGTCTGAGGACAGTGCAGTTCAGTGTCAGTCCAGTCTGGACTTGGAGGATACTGGGAGCTATTCAGTGAGCTCTAGAAGAAAGCTGACATTACCATTGTCTCGACCCGCCACCACAATTGTGGATTACCAGGGCAATGGGGTACTCAGAGCCGAGCCCATGGAAGTCTATGGGGTTTGTCACAGGTAGCGGTGGCTCGGTCTGTGGCCCTGGCGGTCTGGCGTATGTTGGGGGAATATTTACAGGGGATAGATTTATATACAGTTCGTGACGCCACCTGTAGTCTTCTGGTAATTTGTACCAGCGCTGCTGTAGAGCTCTGAGGGGATGGTGAGGCAGCTAGATGTCGGGTCCCCTACAGGTGGGACGCTTCCCTCAGGTCGATAGTTATGATGGGTAGTGCAGGGATGCAATCAAATAACACAGTCTCACACATCAGCGTCTTTCCATACCTTTTTACTTGCAAGATGGTTAGGCAGGTCCCAGGGAGGCTGATCCAAGGAGAATGTATTTCGAGATAGCAGCTGGACAAGTTAGGGGCCTCCTTTACTTTCACAACGATGAGTACAACCAGCATGAAGCGTAGTTCCCTCTATAACTCCAGCTATTCCAAAGCTGTACTGCCAGTCAGTTTTGTGGTCGGAGCCTTCCTGTGAGAGAGCTGAATTCCTATCTTGTCCTGCAGAGACTCAAGGTCCTCACTCCCCCTGACCCCAGTTACGTACCGACTATTTAGGGGCTGCTTGCCGCGACCTAAGGTCCGATAAGCCTCTGGTTTTCTTACCACTAAGCTTGAAACTATAGTGATCCTTCGGTCCCCAGTGACCGGTAACAATGTGCAAGACTTCTCCAATCCAAAAGCACTTTTAAATATTCCTTCCACTGTGCCTTTCGCCTTGTCCGCGCTTGTAGCATAAACACTCACACTTGCAAAGAGTCATATAATCACTCCCTTCTTTTCTTCCTTCAGAGTTAGTTGCCAGACTCTCAGTAATCTTCTAGGCAGGAGCACGTCTCTGAACCTTCACTGTCCTTGAGACAGGAGACTGAAGTATTTCTGTACTAAACTCTTCCTTCTTTATCAATGTCTTCAGTGAGGTACAGCTCTGACCAGGCTGAGGTGATCTATATCTCGCCCTTACTGGCCTCCACTTGCTGAACTGCTGATAGAACCAAGCTGGACTGCTTCCTCCCTCCAAGTCCCAGCTAGACTCCACACGTCTGCTCTGTCCGAAGACAGGAAACTGACTCCTAAATCACTCAACGAATCTACACTGACCACTCCCTACAAGTCACTACACTACCCTAAGGGTGTGTCTAGTGTATATTGAGTGAATGGGTATAGAGCATTGAACTGCTATCTCTCCACACATTCTCCAGGGTACTGCGTGTGCCTTCACACCAGGGCTACACATTCCCCCATGGTAAAAGACAGCACTCCCGGGCTGTAAAATACAAAGAGACGATTTTGTTTATGAATTAAACATCAACATTAAACATTAATTCGTCCCATCCGGGAGGTAAGAATGTCTTGAACGTTGCAAACAAAACATTAAATGTAGAAAAGTGCAAAATATTAAATATACATTTTCATTTAATACACAACAAAATTCTTGTGAAGGACCCGCACCAAACCTTCAACGTGGGTCCTGGGTGGGCTGCAGGACTTAGGAATGCAGACCTCACTCAGTGCCACACCACACGGGTTTTATGTTCAGAGGTAGTTGTGGTGGTTTTATGTAAAACCAAGATAAGGCACAAGGTGCAACTATATACAGATAAGTTCTGGGCTGGCACAGTCCTCAGCCTCTGAGTCCATAATAAGAAAAAGACACATTATATCAAATCACATCACAATAAAGTGCAAAAACTTTTTATCTGATTACCCAGCCGGGCATTCTACTTTTGGCAAAATATATATATTCGTTATATACACATTTAACTTGTGCAAAATTAGCAAACATTCTTAAACTTTTTACAACATTACTTATGGTAAACCCCTGTCTGGATCTTACCGATTTTTTTACTGTTTAACTATTTCAAATACATTTTCCACCCCGGGGGCTGGAACAATGCGATGGTCCCTAGATCCCAGGACTAACAAGTCGTGTGCTGCTATTAGGGTCTGGGTCGCCACAGTTCTCGTGCGAACCTCATTGAACTGCTATCTCTCCACACATTCTCCAGGGTACTGTGTGTAGCCTTCACACCAGGGCTACACACCATCAAAAGCTACAAGTGCTTATGTTAAGAGCGGGAAGCAGGGCGAAGGGCATAGTGGAGAAGACAGAGAGAAGTGCATCAGGTATTGGACTACCTGCACTAATTCACCGGACACCGGAGCCCGAAGCATTGCTAGAGCTTCATGCCTAGTGATAAGAAA